>CM067368.1:81151391-81228891 GCA_034401795.1 Chaetoderma sp. LZ-2023a
TTCTAAAGCTCATTTATAACGTAAAAATGTTCTGTTTAATAAATTGAAAGTAATTTTAGTAGGGCCTGTCTGGCATGTGCCTGTCAAACTAGTTTCAAATTATTCATTAATACCTTACCTGTATAGTTATCTTGTAATTGCGATTCTGTGAAATCAAGGTTCAAAAGTTTAATTAATTAAATAGATTAGATGGTCCGGACAAAATGTAGCCTCATCCCGTCCATGCAATTGTTTTTCCGGATAATGACGACAGTATACTAAGTACCACGTTATTTCCTTCAGTGCCATCCACTCGGTTATATTTGCACTGATTACAACGGATACCGCACTTGATGACCCTTTCCCGTTTTAGCTATGCCCCGCCCATCACTAGCTTCACCCATATCTTGCTCGGTTTGGGATCGATCGATCCCTGAAGTTACAGATTATTAATTTCCAGAAAACTATGCAGGCAAGCTGTTAAATATTTTGAAACTAATCTAACCGGGCGCTGTTGCTGGCCATAGCAGCAACAGCGGCTAGTCAAATTAGTTTCAAAATATTCAACATAATATTTATTATGTGGTAAAGACATGCAATTCGTACACCGTTTCTCGCGCATTCCCCTACTACCGTATGCAACCACAGAGTGCCATGCAGGTGGGACGAGATGAGGCACATCTACACCTCAGGCTGTAGGATTCATTGCAGGGACACGTGTTCAGTTCCTCGCAATTTGTCGCGGTGGAGGGCTGTCCAGTATATTTACCAAATATCTCTATGCTTCATCCATCCCAAGTCAGCATGATTTAGAGTGTCTGGTTTCGAGAGTGCTGTCTGACCTCCAGATTAGTCCGTCTTAAATGCTTACTTGTCCGTCAGGAAGTAAGAATTGTATGTATTAACAAGTTGTTGAATATTTGGAAACTAATTTGACTGGATGCAGCCACAGCACCCAGTCAAATTAGTTTCAAAATATTAACCATCTTACCTGTATAGTTGTCTGACAATTGATAGTCATGGTGTTCAGGGATCAATCGATACTAACACGGGCGAAGTGTGGCTGGAGTTTAGCTAAAATAGGCAGGGAAAAGATGAATCAGCAGTCTTCCCTCCCATCGCGTGTCTTGGGATTAAAACAGTGAAGGAAATAAAAAAGACGAAAAGAAAATGCCAACATCATCCTCTAATTAGAACTGATTTGTTAAAACATAGAACTAATAACTCTGTGTGCACAATCCACTTATGGAAATCAACTTCCTACGCCGGAAATTACTTTGCCCAGAAACATTTCCTATACCAAGATCAAATAAGCTTGCTGGATGTTGGCCGTAAAATGCCATAGTTTTATCCAATTGCGCTTAACGTAAATGCTTTATCCCATGAAAGACCGCAGTTACTGACTCGTGAAAACAAATGGTTTCAACAAAGTAGTACGTTACTGACTAGCGATCAGGATACTTCACTTCTGTTTGAAAAAAGTAACGTGGTTTTGAAAGAAAGCGTATTTATCCAAATTTTCTCTGAATGCTAACAAACAGACAGACTTATTTGAATAGGAATCAATATGAATATGTCCAGAGCAGGATATTCTCTACACAGTGCAATGGATGAAGCCAATGTGTTGATAAAGTATATAACGTCATCATAAATTACGTCACATGTAGGCTGACCTCACAAGCATAATTCTCAGAAATACTCCGTTATGAAGCTGGAGTCTACTAAGTGCATGTCGTTAGTAGATTTACTATTTAAAAAGATATTTTATTGAAAATTGTGAAACTAATTTGACAGGGAGCTGTTGTTGCCATAAATTGGTTTCAAAGTATTAAACAGCTTACTTGTATATAGGGATTCTGGGAATTCAGGGTTCGATTGATCCCAACCCGGCCAACGTGTGACCGGAGCTTAACTAGAAATGGGCGGGGGACTTCTAAAAGTTGAATCATATTTTGAATGTAGTTCATACCAAGGCATCAAGAATTTACGCACTAATTTGCTTAGTTTCATAATCCAACTTGACGGATCGATACAATCTTCGTATATAGTTATACCGGGATCATTTTCTATTTATTCCCCGTGCTGAATAGTGTGAAACCAAAAAAGTATAAATAAAAACATTCAATAAAATGCTTATTAAATAATTAATCCATCAGAATAGCATTCGTACACTTGACTGACTATGCAATGTGCCTGACAGAGATAGATAGGCCTACTCCATTCAGTATGGGGTTGATCGTGACCCCAGCCTACCAGTAACGTACCTGCTTATGACGGCATGTACTTGATTGACGAATCTGATCCATCCATGATTTATTTCATCCAGTGGACAGGCGTGCTGTCAGTGTCACCAGTGTCTTGTCAGCTATGCGTCCAGACAGTTGAAACCACATAAGCAGCAACAGCACCCAGTCGGCTTAAATTCAAAATGTTCAACAGCTTACCTATATGGTTTTATGGAAATTGAGATTCGGAGATTGGCATGCTCTCACACGTAAATGTGCTTCGCTTGTTCACCTTATGAAGCACTTCTAGCATCTGTGAAAATAGCATGCACAAAAATAATTACTTTAGATGGCGCGAACTCAGTCGTGAAGATTTTCAATGCCAAACGTTCTTCATAGAAACAATGAAGTTTTCAGAATACGCACCAATCCGTGTCGTCCATCTCCGTTCATAGACTTGCAGGGTGGCTCAGCAGCCACGCCATAGCCTGTTATCCGGATATATGCTTTCCTGAATCCCTGACACCGTAGAGTCCTCATTATTGACTCCCTGAACGTAAAAGGCATAGACTCACAATTTTACACAATCACTGAGGCAAGCCGTTGAATATTTTGACGTGACTAGCATCGGAATGTACTCTTGCTATAGGCAGCAGCCGCTCCCAGGTAGATTGGCTTCACGTTGCTCAGCAGAATATCTCTTGTATTTGTCTTGATTGTTCGGACTTTTTCGGGTTTGGAGGGTTGAGAGTGGGCCGATTAATACCAATCAATATTTATTTTTTTTTCAAGTTCAAGTTCAAGATTATTTATTTTGATATAGAATATACATTTACAGTTTCACAACAGGTAGTCCACCAAAGGCAGAGCCTATGTGGCGGTGGACCCATACATATAACATATAACATATAACAACAACAATATAGGACATGAGAATACTGAATACATACGGTTAACATGTTATAGTTCTATATATACATATAGTTAACTGTCTCGCTGCCAAGCCTCTGCAGTCTACATTTTCCATGGAGCCTAACTCAGGGTATGCTGAGTACCTCTAAAACAAGTTGACCGAACGTTGTCGGTGGCTAAGCCACAAGCAACTTTCAGTCAAATTTTTTCTAAAATACTCAGCCAATCCAGAGTCATTGCCAATTGGAGTTATTGTCCGCTTCCAGCCGCCCAACAGTTAATAGACGTATGACAATTTACATTTTTACAGGGAAAGACATGACAGAGGGATGTGTGCTTATCTTGCTTAAGTTAAAAATTCTATATTACATATTCTTATTATCAATGACAAAGTATTTTTAGGCTGTGATGGTAGAGTTAGTTATTTGGTAGTTACCATTATGACAGATATTCCTATTCTTATTATTATTAATATTATTATTATTATTATTATTATTATTATTATTATTATTTGTTCTGGTGACTGGGTGCAAGTATGAGAATAGCATGCCATGCTGGTGTGTGTTTTCCAGAGTCTAGTAGGTTTCTATAATCTTCTTTTTGATATTCTGCTTAAAGTACTGTAGCTTTATGATGTCTGTGCGTGTGCTTGTGTCTGTATTATTCCATAACTGAATTGCTTTGTATGAGGGTTTTTGTTGTGCTGCTTTTGTTTGGTGGTGTGTTGAATGGAGGTTATCTCCTGTTCTTGTGTTGTGTGGATGCAATTATGTATTGAGCATGAAAATGTTAGATAAGGATGAGGGTAAGTTGCCATTGTGGAAGTCCCTTAAGATTGTGTATAGTTGGAGCCCTCCTATGTCCTCAAGTTTTAAGACCTTTTCTGATTTAAAGATATTCTGGCCACCTGCTGTTTGTGAAAATAGTTTAATAGATTGCTTTTGCAGAGATTTTAGTTTTTTTAGTCTAGCTTGAGATGTATTAGTCCAGATAGCATTGCAGTAGGTGATGTGAGGAAGTATCATTGTGCAGTACAGGGTTTTAATAATATTAGGTGTTAGATAGGGTTTCAGTCTGCGAATGATGCCAATGCTTTTGCTACCCTGGTAGTAATAATTTCAATATGCTTCTCCCATGTTAGATTTTTGTCCAGATATACTCCTAAAAACTTAGCATATTGTGCTTCCAGAATTATCTGGTTGTCGATATAGAGGTTTGGGAGAGCTATTTCTTTTAGTTTCTTAGATTTTGTGAATAGTATATAATTAGTTTTTGATACATTTAAGGACAATTTGTTTACTTTAAACCAGTCTATTAATTTTGCCATTTCATTATTGACATTTTTCTATAGAATTTCTATATCCTTGTGGCTGCAGAAAGCATTTGTGTCGTCTGGAAAAAGTATTAGTGAGAGATGTTTGCAGACTTTGGGTATGTCATTCATATATAGGAGAAACAGCAGGGGCCCAAGAACTGAACCTTGGGGAACACCACAAACTATATTTTGTATTCAGAGATAGCCCCATTGAATTGTACACACTGTTCCCTGTTTGACAGGTAACTCTGTATCCAGTTCAATGCAGTACCTCTTATTCCATAGTATGCAAGCTTTTGCAGTAAAATTGTATGATCAATAGTATCGAAGGCTTTGGAAAGATCCAAGAATACACCTAGCGTATGTTCATTATTCTCAAGGGAGGTTGATAAATTTTCTATCATATCCACAATGGCAAGCATAGTAGAGTGTTTTTCTCTGAAACCATATTGAGAAGGATATATGATTGAGTTTTTGTTTAGATATTTAGTAATTCTACTAAAATACAGCTTTTCTAAGAGTTTTGAGAAAAGTGGAAGTACCGAGACTGGCCGATAATTAGTAAAGTCAAATATATCTTTAGCTTTGTATATGGGTGTCACACGTGCAACCGTTAATCTCCGAGCAATATGCTATGCCTTGTGCCTTGTGTGTAGTGCATCTGAAGCTCGCAGGTTTATATTAATCAGGTTATGCACAGAGTCCATAGGTTGTGATATCTGCACATGTCAGCAAAGGATATGTATCATGTGTCTATTGGTAGCATTAGAAATACATACTATGATTCACTCACCGAGTCACTCACCTATCCACCCACTCAATCATCCACCACCCACCACCCACCAACCTGTCCACCCGCCCAGCCACCCATCCATCATCCACCAACTCACTCACCCACGCAACCAACTCACACATTCACTCACTCAGCCAATCTCAATCAATCATATGACGTCGTAATCAACTAAATGACGTGGAGGAGATGTCAAAACAATTATGTCATAAATGATGCTGCTAATTTTGTCACGAACACGTAATTGATGACAGATTAAGGCGTTGTTGTATGAATTATGGCTTTACTGTTTAATAAACATGCTGTTGAATATTTTGAAACTAATTTGACCGGGTGCTGTTGCTACCATGTGCTGCAACAGGACCAAGTCGAATTGGTTTCAACATATTCAACAGCCTACCTGCATTGTTCTTATGGAAATTGAAATTCAAAAAGTGTATGCACCGATCGATCCCAACACGGGCAATGCGTGATTTGAGCTTAACTAGCTATGGCGGATAAGTATATATGCGCTTCTCTTTATTACCTTATGCATCAGTTCTATCACATGCGAGACCTTGTCAATATAATTTGAAAATGTACTGCGTTAAAAAGAAAAGAGCATGCATATAAATAATTGTTTTAGCTGGCGGGAACTCAGTCATGAAGATTTCCAATGTCAAACGCTCTTCAACGATGTTTTCAGAATAAGCATCCATCTGTAGCATCCATCGCCGTGCACAGACTTCTAAGATGGGCCAGCAGTCACGTCTCAGCCTGTTATCCGGATATCTGCTTTCTTGAATGCCTGCCACCATATAGTCCTCATTATTGACAATCTGAACGTAAAAGTCATAGACTTACACTTTTACACAATCACTGAGGCAAGCCATTGCATATTTTGACGTGTATCGGAATTTGCTCTTGCTATAGATAGATTAGTTACACGTTGTTCAAGAAAGTATCCCTTGCATTTGTCTTGATTGCTCGGAGTTTTTCGGGTTTAAAGGGTGGAGAGGGGGCAGATTAAGAGCAATCAATATGCTAAGCCTTGTACCAGCACTTGTGTGTCGTGCATCTGAAGCTCGCAGGTTCGTATTAATGACAGTGTGGCCAGAATCCATAGCCTGTGTCATCCGCACATTTTAGCAAAGTATATGTATCATGTGTCTATTGGTAGCGGTAGAAATATATATTTTGATTCACTCACTTACTCACTTGCTCGCTCGCTCGCTCACTCACTCACTCACTCACTCACTCACTCACTCACTCACTCACTCACTCACTCACTCACTCACTCACTCACTCACTCACTCACTCACTCACCCACCCACCCACCCACCCACCCACCCACCCACCCACCCACCCACCCACTCACTCACCCACCCACACACCCACCCACCCACCCACCCACCCACCCACCCACCTACCCACCCACCCACCCACACACCCACCAACCCACTCACCCACTCCCCCCTCCCTCGCTCCAGCCCTCCCTCCCTCCCTCCCTCACTCACTCACTCACTCACTCACTCACTCACTCACTCACTCACTCACTCACCCACCCACCCACCCACCCACCCACCCACCCGCCCGCCCGCCCGCCCGCCCGCCCGCCCACCCACCCACCCACCCACCCACCCACCCACCCACTCACTCACTCACTCACTCACTCACTCACTCACTCACTCACTCACTCACTCACTCACTCACTCACTCACTCACTCACTCACTCACTCACCCACCCACACACCCATCCACCCACCCACCCACCCACCCACCCACCCACCCACCCACCCACCTACCCACCCACCCACACACCCACCAACCCACTCACCCACTCCCCTCTCCCTCGCTCCAGCCCTCCCTCCCTCCCTCCCTCACCCCTCACTCACTCACTCACTCACTCACTCACTCACTCACTCACTCACTCACTCACTCACTCACTCACTCACTCACTCACTCACTCACTCACTCACTCACTCACTCACTCACTCACTCACTCACTCACTCACTCACTTACCCACCCACCCACCCACCCACCCACCCACCCACCCACCCACCAACCCACTGGTATTACTAGTAATCACTATAGGCGCCGATGTTGAGCGATTAACTTGCTACTGTTAAGTCACTATTGATGCTTTTGAAAATATTATATTTGAAAGTCACTTTTTCTTGTGGAAGAAACGAGTTTCGGTCAAAATGATTTCAAAATACACTGCTGGTTTCCAAGGTCGCAACTTGATGCCTACTGAATATTTTGAAATTCGCGTAACTGAATGTAGATCCTGTCTCTGGAAACAACAGCTTTCAGCCAAATTGTTTTAAGATTGCACAGCATTTCACATGTGGGAGGTAGTGGCTAATCAGCGTAACCCAAATATAGCTGAGTTTATATGAACGGCTGTAGCAGGTATTAAGCATCCGTTGAGCATACACCAGAGTGCATAGGACCAGGTACGTCACTAATTGGTTCCCGCCAGATTGACATAAACGAATGTATCTGCTTTTTCAAATTATTCTGATTCATTACTGTTTTTCACGGGTCACTATAGGTTGTTTATTATCTAAATCTATCATTCACGAGCATTTTTAGTTACCTGTTCCTTTCCTTTAATAAACATGCTGATGAATATTTTGAAACACTATTTGAATGGGTGCTGGTGCTGCCATATACAGCAACAGCACCCAGTCAAATTAGTTTCAAAATATTCAACAGCTTATATGCATTACTTTTATGGGTATTGCGATTTAAGGAATGTATGGACCAATCGACCCCAACACGAGCAAAGCGTGTTTGGAGCTTAGTTAGAGAGGGACGAGGCATGTCTTTAACTGGATTGCTCCATTAATGCAGAATCTAGGGTAGCTTAACAATAAGTATAATATGTATAAAATGTATCTTGGTGCATGAATCAAATGTGCCAGGAATTAAGCGGCATACACGATAACAATACAGGTTGTAACAATCTTACTAGAGAGAATAGCGGAGACTCACCCTAAAGGATAAATCCCCACGCCTAGACGCGAATGGCAATAGGAGTCAAAGATAAAACATTTTAAAATCAGATTTATTAATTTTGACGTAATCACACATACATGCGCTTCTCTTGAGCACCTTATGAAGCACGTCTTGCATATTCCTACCAGTGACGTCCTTGATAATGACGGCATATACTTGATTGACAAATCGGATCCAGCCATGGTTTATTTCACCCAGTAGACAGGTCCTGTTGATCAGGGTCACTATTGTCTTGTGTAGTGCGGATCGACCGGTCAGGTACGAACTGGCCCAGTTCATCTGGGTACGGAACGGCCGGATGTGGGACGTCCTAAACGCACCCATGGGTAGGACGATACATGTAATAAAGCCATATAAGAGAGGCTCAGAGTCCGTGAGGTGGCCCGCTGCGCATGCACGGCCATAAGAGATAGCCTACATAGACGCGTTAGCGTGTGGAGAGAATGGCATCTTATGATTATTCCGGGTCTGTGTTCGTAATTTCTTGAACGCAGGTCATCCTCGCTTTTCCTGGTAAAATCATTAGCCGAATCGAACGAGGATTCTAAAACTTTTTACAAAATTAAAATCGGCCATGGAATGGCTGAGATATCGGGCATTACTCATCCAATATTTTGGGCTCCCATCCAAATTAATGACGCCATATCGAATACACGCGGTATCGGGAAGACCATGAATGGTTGAGACGTCCAGTCGCGACGTCACTAATTAGTATAAAATCAGCTCAGACATCGACATTTGAGAGAGACGTTGGGTGTGCCAGAGCATACCAAGACGACAGGGTACAGCTTACTGTAATAGCACCGGTAGTATATAACCTAAACAGTGCCTATGGGGTTTGAGCTCTCGTCGCTGGAGCACACCCATCGCATTGCACTTTTAAGTTTGTGTAAGCTCCCGGACGATATCATGCGGTGCATATCGTCTTGTGCTCCGCAAAGATTGCCATGCATCAAACTACCTTTCCACTGTAGCCCTTCAGCAACATACGGGGCATCTTCAAATCCGCACTAGTATGGAGATTCTTGACGATCGCGTAATTTCTAGCATGTGTTCGTACGTGACTATCTACATCCGCATAGGTTCTTCTTCATTGTTCATGAGTATGAGCCGCATCATATAGATCGTCTGCGTATATTCACCAAGCAGCGACTTCAGTATCGTGCCATGTCGTGGCTCAAATATGTGACGCTTCAACTACACTGACATTAGTACATTTTTGTACCGATGAATAATAGGTGCTCCGTAACCATAATGTTGTATTATTCTTATTAGGTACCGATTATATGTAGGTACCATAAGGCCGTCTGAGACCTTATTTGTGTAGTTTATATATTTTATTGTATATATTTATTTTCATTTATGTGCCGAAGACTAATAGGCACTGCAAGGTCGTGTGGACTTATATTTTGACTGCACTGTATTCGTTAGTAATATGGCAGTAGCCATCCAAATTTTATTGCTTAGGTGTTGTTATTATTACGTAATAATACTTGGACCGCACTTCGCTTAGGTTACACTACAGAGCACCAACAAACACGCCACCTTGTTCCCTCACAGTATCAAATTTTCATTAAGGTCGCCGTTCATGTTCTTACTGAGCGAACATGACATGCGGCCACCAAACCTAACTATGATAGCACGGTAGGATAGGTTTCAAAGTAACTGGTGACGACTGGCCTTTAGGAGACATTTGTGTAAAGCCTCTTTTCCCGGAACTGCAGATAAGTTATACACCGCGCATCGGCAAGTTTGGATACATTGGCCACCTACCATAGGGCATCCTAAAGTTATAGTATAATGAGTAGCTGTCTCCCTCTACGCTCCTCCGGCCTCAGGGCCTATTAGTTGTCTGGATTCCCACCGGATCGTTGGTTAGAACTGACTTAGAAACTATTGGAGTTTCTGAGGAGTTAGAATCAAAGTGTCGATGGTTGCATACACCACCCTCTGTGTCTTCGGATACTGGTTAGATTAGTCTTCATGCTAAAGAAGGAATCACTGCAAAAAATATAATTATGTTAGCCTGACCCAGCAGTGCATTCTGTGGGCAATTTTCCTTAATCCTAAAGCACATAAATGTTAGCCCCATGGACCGGATCTCTCATGATCCGCTCTTGACACGCTAGGTGACGGATAAAGACACAGATCGCCATCTAACTCTGCGGTGATTGGGCATGGCCTTCGAGCCCTTCACGCCTTCCCAGGAAGGTCACAATAGTTGGATAACTGTTTCCGTCTCCCCACCACAAATAGATGTGCTTTCTAAAACGGTTATGTAATGTGACTTGTTCCCGTGTTGTTATTTGTGGTCATGATGGGTATGTGACAGGATCGGTATTTGATTCTGAAACTACAACCAGGTGACATGTTTGCACGTTGTCAGTCTGAGGGAAATGATTCGTGGTGGTGGCCATCACGGACACCGAGCATTCTCGCCAGGTAGACCTGTATGTCAAAGATGGGGAAAACACATAGCCACCTGTAGTCTAAACTTGATATTTGTAGACCTAAAAACTAACGGTTAAGGTAGGTTCTAGCAAGAAGGCCCGCATGAATAAAGCGGCATCTACTAAATAATATCTTTAACCCGCATACGGTGACGGTGTTGAATTCCACTGAAATCATCCACCCCCGCCTTTACGCAAACCAGTGTGCATCCCAGTAACTTTGTATTACACTAGGTTGAATAGCTTTCTCATTTTTAGCATAGCTTGAATAGGAAGGTGGACCTTTTTACCATCTCTCACCCTCTGCTTCAGCGTTGTAGGCATTTTCCTGTGACGGAGGCCGGCGCGAGGCATTTTCCTCTCGCAGCTAAAAAGCTTGGCTGGCGTGCGATTAATTTAGTTTATATTAAACCAGCTAAAGTAGCCGCGTTAGAACCCTCCCTTTCAGGCATACCTCACAGATTATACCAATCAGAGATCAGTGAGGTACCTCTGGCGAGTATCCAATCAAATAAACGCCAGATGATCTAACATACTGTTTAATCCCCATTAGCAGCCAACGAATACCATTGTTGGCTCTAATAATTTTCTATAATGTCTCAATTCCAAATTAATTATGGACCGACATACCGGTGACACCAACAGCCGGGATGATACCGTGTGGTTTAAATTCCACGACGATGGTCGCGCTCGGCCCCACTGGAACGTGAACGGTCCACCGACTCTAGAGGTCGGCCTATGTACAATCCAAAGAGACACGAGTCCCAATCCGTAACCCCGAGATCGGCTAACCTGCGTCCTCGATCCGACGCACTGTGTAGCTGCGCCGACGAGGAGTACGAGGGATTTTCGGAGCAGCGCTTACGCCCCCAGCCCGCCCCCGCCCCCACCCCCCTCCCACCCTGAAGCTGCACTTATCATCTAGCCGACCAGACAGTTGAGACCACATATGCAGCAACAACACCCAGTCAAATTAGACTCAAATTATTCAACAACTTACCTATATAGTTTTCTGGAAATTGAGGTTCGGAGATTGGCATGCTCTCAAACATAAATGTGCTTCGCCTGATCACCTTATAAAGCACTTCTAGACTCTGTGAAATCTTGTCAATATAATTTGAAATGGTACTGCGTTGAAGAGAAAAGATCATGCATACAAATAGTTACTTTAGCTGGCGCGAACTCACTCGTGAAGAATTTTAATGTCAAATGTTCTTTATAGAAACAACGATGTTTTCAGAATAAGCACCCGTCTGTGGCATCCATCTCCGTTCACAGACTTGTAGGATTTGCCAACAGTCACGTCCCAGCCTGATATCCGGATATCTGCTTTCTTGAATCCCTGATAGCGTATAGTCCCCATTATTGACCGTCTGAACACTGAAGGCATAGACTTACAATTTCACACACTAGATGAGGCAAGTTGTTGAATAGTTTGCTTTGACTAGTACCGGAATTTCCTCTGACCATATGCAGCAGCAGCTCCCAGGTAGATTAGCTTCACGTTGTTCAACATTATGTCTCTTGTACGTGTCTTGATTGTTCGGACTTTTTTGGGTTTGAAGGGTTGAGAGCGGGCCGATTAATAGTAATCAATATGCTATGCCTTGTGCCTTGTGTGTAGTGCATCTGAAGCTCTCATGTTTATATTAATGGGTTTGTGACCAGAATGTATAGGTTGGTGTCAACAAAGGATATTTATCATGCGTCTATTTGTAGCGTTAGAAACATATATTTTGATTCACTCACTCGCTCGCCCGCCCGCCCGCCCGCCCGTCCGTCCGCCCGCTCACCACCCGCCCGCCTGCCGACCTGCCCGACCACAGGCAGCGGCAAGGCCCATTCAAATTAGTTTTAAAATAATCAATAGCTTACCTGAATAGTTATCTTGAAAACAGGATTTTTAATTTTGCGTGTCTTGGGATTAAAACAGCAAAGGGCATCAAAAGGACGAAGGGAAAGTGCTAAACCCAGGCTCTTAAATAGATCTGACACAGACATTTTAGAACATAGAAGTAGCTCTGTATGTACAAACCACTTAGGGAAATCAACTTCCGTTTCAGAATTATCTTTCTCAGACACATTTCCTGTACCAACATCAAATACGCCTGTTGGATGGTCGTGAAATGTCACAACCTTATCCAATTTGGCTTAGCATAAATGCATTATGCCATGAAAAAACCGATTTACGAGCTTGAAAAATGAATAGTTCATATAAAGTGGCAGGTGGAAGGCTAATGAACCTAACAAGGCACTGTTATTCGAAAAAAGAACGCAGCATTGAAAGAGCGTGGCTTGATCCAGTTTAACTTGAATCATTGAAAAGTACAAGGTATTTTAATTTGACTCCATCCAACTATGTTCAGATCAGATTGAAATCCGATGGAATCCATGCTTACGCAGCAATGATTTACAATCGTCAGTGTCTAATTCGGTGCTCAGCATGACGGAGCAGTACATTTTGGATAATTCTTGACATATATTACATACAGAAGGATGTGAAGTACACCTCTATGCCATAACCTTTATCTGGCATTTAAATGCGACCACTAACAGGAGATCTAGAGGAAGCCGGACTGGGTACACTGACAACCGAGAAGAACCGGCGGCAGTTAAAGACCCTTGCTGATAACAAGATACCGTGGCCAGAGAAGGACTGATTGCGTCTGCCGAATGTTTGCAAACTACTGTAGCAACAGAACACAGTATGCACACGCACGCACGTATGCACGCACGAGCGCTCGCACGCACGCATGCCCGCGCACAATACGCGTGGCTCGAGGATCACCACAACCCCACCCCATCTCTCACACCAACTAACAGCACACCTTCTTAACCCTTTAACACGCACTGATCGGAAGCAAGACATTTTTTATAATTAAGAAATATTCTGTAGATTTTTTCCCTAAAATTTCGGCAATAATACTTTCCAGTCGAAGTAGTTTACAAATATCAACCGCCTTCGTTTATAGTTTACAATTCAACCACCAACATTTCAATCGATAGAGGGTTGACGAATTATCATTTCAATCAGGTGTTGTTATTCTGTGTACCCATTATTTTTCTGACAGACAGAACGTGTATATGTCTGCCGGCATCTTGTGACAATGGATATATCCAGTTTTAGCTGTGCCAAGGCCATCTCTAGCCAAGCCCCACAAACCCGTTTGCCGTGTTGGGCCCAATCGATCACGGCTCTCTCTCTGGATTCTATTTTGAAACTAATTTGGCTGGGTGCTGTTTCTGCCTATGGCAGCAACAGCGCCCAGCCAAATTAGTTTCAACATGTTCAAAATAATCTTTATTAACTAGTAAAGGCACACCGAAGGGCGACATATTGATTGTAAATCCATTGCGCCAGTTTTGATGAAATATTTATTATTCTGATAAATAATTAATTAATTAATTAATTAATTAAATAATGGCATTATGATAGTTAATTAGACATGTCCTTTTCCAGGTTGCATACGTCTACAACCTGCGCAAACAAGGTATTTTACACGGCAGTACTCGTGGAATCACACTCGATCTTTCTGTTTATATTTAGTTTGTATTGCCCTCTTGATCCATTGACTTCCAAACACACACACCCCACCCCCCTTCTTGCCTTGAGTAACCCACAGTTTGCCCATCGCGGGATGACACGCATCCTGCCTCTACATGGTCCCCACGATACGAAGTCTATCAAACCAACCTCTGGCGTGCTACTTAGCAGTGCCCAACTACAGGACAAGAGAGGACTACTACAAATAATTACCACTGAAATGACTGACTCGGTAACCGCAAATGTACATTGAGTAGCAGGAAGCTTGGTTTTTCTTGACCATTAATGTATTCATGGTCAAGCGAGCCAAAAGTGTCCTCTGCGGCCGCCCTGTGGAATGTCCATTCGCAGGTAAACAAAATTCTATTTTTGTAAATTTCAGTAATAAATATAAAAAATAGTCCTCCCTTAAGATTTTCTGGGAAAGTCTCAATTAATAGATGTAGCATATTGCGCGATTCGAAGCGCTGTTGAGACACGAGCAGTTAAAACGGATGAAACATCCTGCGTCCAATAAGGAAAATGTTTTAATACATTTTGCTAAATCTGCAAATTATTGCCAATCTGCTGTTTTCGCATTAATTACATCATATAATATACAATCTGAGAAAAGCCGATTTTGCCCGCGCAGAGCGCTCTAGAAAGTGTTCTCTAGTGAACGCATGACTGTTTTTTATTCTTCAACAAATTTGGTGGCATATGTACATGTCATAAACAACAATACCGTCCAACAATATTGTTGAAAAATGTCTATTAGTTTCTTTGCTATTAACACAGTAAATGCTCGAATATCGACATCAGAGTTGTAAGGGTTAAAATCCAAGCGTGTCCCGTAACTCCGCGTCTACAGAATGGGAAAAAAATAGCCTGTTGACACCTGACGCATTATCTTACTTCTAAGGCAACTAAGCGCGTGGATATGTTGTAGGACATTTTAAAGTTAGTTTGCTAGAATCATATTGTCATAAATCTCCACAAAGAAAAGAACCGATTTAAAATAATCTAAATTTGTTAACTAGTTATTAAATTAATACGTATTTCATTTAGTATTCCGTGTTCAAATGGTTAATGAGCAGTGTAGATTCTCAGGAAATTGGATGGATTCGTAACGAGGCCCTCACTATGTACTCTATTATCACGGCCTTTGGACTCGCCGCATCGCTGTTAAGAACTGACTTGCGTAGATCCATAAATAGATAATCTGGAACGAGGTCACTTTTTATATCACTATTATGGACCGAGTAGCAAATTATCAATTTATAATATATTGATACTTTTCAACGTGGTTCATAATAGTGACATGGAAAGTGACCCAGTTTGAGATTTTATTTATCATATGAACTGTAATTTTGAAATAGTTGCCAATAGTTGCAGATGTGACTTTTATCTGATTTCTCATTGTTGATTTTCGTGAAATCGACACCGCCGCTGTGACGCACCACTACTTGATAACATATACTGAATGCGCAGCAAAATATAGCGACAAACACAAAATCTGGCGATGTCAGCCGTAAACTACACTTTTCTTCTAAGACTATCGCAGACCCACGGCCATCAATCGTTACATCGCTGCCGACTGATAAACTGTCAAACGATGACATTTTGTGATGACGTTTCATGAATGACAAATCGTAGTAAACAAATCCTAGTGAATCAGGACCGCGTAGTAATCCGTACGCGTCACGCTCACATCAATTGCTGTTTTAATTAGTCGATTTAAATGGACTGCGCACCCAACAGCCATTGCAAATACTTCGTTGAATATGGCACATGTGCTCATATCGAAAAATATGGAACGGGTTAGAAGGCTTGGTTACATGATAAATATCGTATATGGGCGTTGTTCTTAGTGAGGGCACAACTTGAGTGTTGGAATTCTAAAAGAATAGAAGTTGCCAGAAACGCATTTATTTTTCATCAAAGATAGGCTAATGAATGCCGAGTACAATCAACTTTACTGACATAGTAATAGGAGTTGCGCAAAGCGTAACGTACAATGAAATATCACTATATATATTTTTAATTCAGGCAACGTGGTAACAGAGTGGAGATTCTTAGTAATGGAGTATGCACATCATCATCGCCCCACAGGCCTCGCTGACTTAAGACCCACAAGCTCCCACCATTAATCATGATTAAGTTAAATAAGAAACTATAGGTCTGCAGAGAAGGGGGTTTGATCCCGGGATAAATTGAAGTACGCATTTGAACTCCGCTACTGAATCACTCAACTCCGTTACCAAGCAATGCAACTCAACTACGTTACCGAGTAACGGTAACGGAGTTGAAATTTTTACACAAAATGAATTTTAGCCATTCACCATTAAGTTAAAATTTGAACCTTTTTTGTCATATTATGGGAGGCCCTGCTTAAGTATCATGATACACATCATTAAAATACCCTAGATATTAATGACGGTAACTGAGTGGAGTTTTAAAAAGTATACTCACCTGATTTTCCAAATATAAAGTCAAGATTCAGAAAACCTGGCATGGTACAAATGGGTGTTAGACTAATTACCCTTTAGCAGAAGCCACATCTCTTAATTATCATGTACCTCAGTAGGGGGTGGGGTGAGGTGCCAGTGCATTGATGGTAACGGAGTGCACTCGATGTTCTCGGGCACCTGAATATTCTTTTTGAATAGAGAAAAGGTGCACCGGCAGGCTTCTTTTTCCATGGATATTTTACTCTTACTGATGTTGAAGCAAAGTGTGGTTATGGAAATCTGGGAATGTAAAACGCCTATAAAATATACGAAAATGAATGTGATGACCCAGACCTCGGACATCCTAAAATATTGCCAAACTCCTAAACTTTTCTCCTGAAACCCAGAGTTGGGATGCAAAGACACAGTAGGCAGTTAATTCCGAAGATGGCATGTACCCACTCTAAATTTCAGTGGGTACAATTCTTGCTGAAAAGCATTAATAAAAAGATAGCAGGCACAGACAAAGTTGTGCCCGCATTAAGAAAAACACCCATATATTGGCTAGATCGCTCATGACCTTCTCAAAAGCGGAATTTCAGAGTTCAGTATCTTGTCGGCGATCTGGTTTGACAACTTGTCTCGAAGCTATTGTTGCGAAGAATATCCTCATTCTCATATGAGAATATCATAAGATTACTATAACGGAATCGTATTTTTTTTCACAACTACCATTTCCGTCTTTAACGCTTACTAGCCCGACATATTGTACGAATTGCATACCTTCTTTTCTAGGCCCATCATACACGATTAAAATGCAGTTCATTTTAAGATTAGCTTTAATTTTGACAAACTTTCGCATACAAGTCTGCTTCTTCGTGTGAATAAGCACAGTTATAGCCGAAAGCTGTCAAAATTGACACCGCTAATTTGAAAAGGCACTATATTAAAATCACGTTGTCCAACAAAGACCATAGATCCAAATAAGTGTATAAGGTTGCGTGAACGTTGATACTCAATGTCAAATAATTGCCATAGAAGCAGCCGTGTTTTCAAACTGTTGACCACTAGGTAGCTGACGTCACGGTCATAAGGACGTATACCTCTGTCATGAGAATTGAAATGCCCGTCAGTAGTGTACGAATTGTATATCTTTGATGAAGTTACAATTTAATTTTTTAAATATAGGCAGCAACAGCCCCCAGTTAAATTAGTTTCAAAGTATTCAACAACTTACCTGCTATCTGTTTAATTGGGATTATGGGAATTTTGGGATCAACGTATACAAATCGATCCCTACATGTGTAGAATATAGGTGGATCTTAGCAAACAAAGGGCTAGCCATGGGTCGATTCATTCCTAACACTGCGAACACTGATTTCTCAAATGGCATGGTATGTTCGAGCTGTTCGTCCACTGACGCATGTCATCTGTGGTTACCAGCCAAACACCGTCCATGGTTGCTGCATTAAGCATAATCTGTTGAAACATTAACATACGAAGTCTCAATTTCAAAGCAACTAAGTCAATGGATATAACGTGGAATATTTTGAAACTATGTTGACTTGACCATGGCGTTGTTATGGACAACACACAGCATCTTCGAGTCAACTTAATTAAAAAATATTCAATGGAATACATATTAAATTGGAAATTGTGTATACAGATAAGCTGTTGAATAGTTGGTAGCAAACTAACTATGGCAGCAACAGCGCCCAGTCAAGTTAGTTTCAAAATATTCAACATAAGTTGTATTAAATAGTAACTATCAAAGACATATAATTCGTACGGCATGATGCCTATTCCGGCTTCATGACGGAGTATTTCTGTAACTTATGATTGTGACGTCAGCCTACACGTGACGTGATTATGACGGTATATACTTGATTGGCAGATTGAATTTATCCATTACTTTAGCTGGCATAAACACAGTCGTGAAGATATTTAATGCCAGATGATAGCCAGAGAAACAACCGTGTCTTATAAGCTTATAAGATTTGTCAATAGTCACGCGCCAGCCTCTTATCCGGATATTTGCTTTCTTGAGTCCCTGACAGCTTATAATCTTCATTATTGACCATCCCAACACTGAAAACACAGATTCATAATTGTATACAATCACGAATGAACTCTTTTGAATATCATAAAACTGATTTAAAATGAGGCCATTCTTCGTAACAATAGCTTCGAGACAAGTTGTCTTTGAGATGTTCAACGAAATATTTGATATGATTTTCCCGAATTGGTTAGTCGAAAGCAAATGGCTACAGTAAGAGCAGCCTGTTTAAAATCAAGCAGCGTGCTGCTTCATGTGTCAGATGTCGCATGCCTCTGAAGGCTACGTGTTTATAATAATGAGTTAGTGACTAGGAAAGGTTGCTCTCATATGAACTTTTCTGGACGTGATATTCCGTATGTGTCTATTGGTAGCATTGGCACCAATACTGTTTGACTTCGTGTGTATGTTTCATATATTTAAACCATTGCATACTATAACTGTGGTTTCTTTCGCTACACATGTTGCTTATAGCGTTGTTGATAACAGCAACGACTTTCCACAACACGATGCGGAAGATAATCTCCCAATACTTCTTCAAGGGAGTACTCCTGGTTTACCTATTCCCCGCCCATCTACAGCTAAAATCCACCTACACTTGGCCCATGTTGGGATCGCTCGATTCTTGCACTCGCTGACTAACTATTTCCAGAAACCTATACAGGTTAGCTGTTGAATATTTTGAAACTAATTTGAATGGGTGCTGCTGCTGCCTATGGCCTAGTCCGTCAATCAATTATGTGGTCGTTACGAACTAATCTATGTCATTCATGACCTCATTGATTATGACGTCAGCCTACACGTCGCGTAGTTGATAATGACGTCATACTGAGACACACCGCGCTGAAACCTCATGCTCTAATATTAAGCAATTTCGACAGCATCCTATATCTTCAAGTTGCCCCCACTGATAACACAGCCTGCTGGCCCAGTAGTAGACCAATATCGGGCTGTAGTGACCCGGCCCAGTTTTGGTCCGCTACCGGCGGGGTGGCCCGATAAGCTACATTACCAGGAACTAAGCGTGCTGATTCACGTGTTCACTTACAGACGGAGGGGTAGGGTGGGGAGGGGTGTTGATCCTACTTACAAGATCCAGAAAACATACACCAGATTTCGGCCCATTGACTGCCAAGTTATCTCCATTTTTGCAATTACAAAAGGAATCGAATAAATCAATCCTATGGTAGTTACCGCTCTTAGTCGATATTCCGTCTGTGTCAGTTGCCTGACTTGCCAATGTGACGGCTTTTCCGGACAACCTAAGCATGAATTTACGAGTTCCACTGAGAAATATGTTCACTCATTATATCGCTGTACTTAAATTTTCTTCTAAGGATATTTTAAGAGGTGTGTGTCCTTTTAAACGGCATTACTGTAAGTCGTTGGTGTCTGCAAAAAACCCTATTAGGTGACATTCACTTAGTTAAGATTATGGATTAAATATACATACTGGCTCGCGATTCAGTAGCATAGGACCTAATACACGTGGTGTGGATCAATAAAAAAATACCAGCCATGGCCGAGTTTCACAATTCCAGCTCGCAAGTTTCTTTGAGAAAAGGGAGAAATGAATACGTTTGCGATCACATGTACATTGGGGACATAATTCAAGATCATGGACGTCTGCAATTAGATTAAATTATTCTAGAATTCTACTTTATGCTATTTGTCACGCGCACCACAGTGCATCACACGAAGTATGTATATTAAGAACAGAGGGGGTGGGTGGTAGCTGCGGATCGCCGATCGGCGGCTACAGGAGAGAGGTGGGCCAACGAGGTGGTGGGAGCAGAATGTTGTAGACTGTTTAATATCGGTGGTAGCTGTGGATCGCCGATTGGCGGCGACAGGAGGGAGGTGGGCTGTCAGAACAGTGGGCCGACTGGCTGCGATGCGCTTTGCAACGTAGGGCTCTCTCCACCCCACCCCACCCCATCCCCTTCTGGGCCCTCATCAGCATGTGATGCCATCAAAATCTCCCTATTAGAGAAACGCAACTGTATAGGTAAATATCTGCTATGGGCATTGATGAAGTACTTCAAAATATGGCGAGGTTGTTGCAGCAGCCATACCACTTATGCCGAGAACCTGGCAGCTCTCCTTCCCGACAAGCCAACCCCAGCCACACGCAGGAAGCTACCAACCACTCCCGAGAGGCCCCCCACCCCCCACCCCCACCCCCCACCCCTCACCCCCACCCAGAGCTAGAAACCCCCCCCCAAGTTCACAGATGAGGAGATCAACAGTTTTCTTGATGCTTTATTCTTGGAAATGAGGAACATACCCCCAGGATTTGTGAAGGTCCCAAATGCAATCCAGAACTATCTACGGGGATGGGAATTTCCTGGACATGGCAAAAAATATCCAACAGCTTTCCTGGATGAAAAAACTGGACAAGATCAAGAGGAAGTTGTTGGAAGAGGTCCTCGACCTGAAGGGGGCGAAGTTCTGCCTTGCTCTCAAGATCACCCTCCACAAGGAGAAGAACGGCGGGACAGAGGTCACCACAGATCCCTTGTTCTGGTCTAAGCAGCATGCCATCCTGAAGGCAATCGATATTAGCGAGGCTGTGAAGGATGCCAAAGCCAAGGTGCTGCAAGGCCTTGCGAACTACATCCGCGAGGGGTCTGGCTGGGCAGTCGACCACATTGATGCATTGTACCTCAACATCGTCATATATTAAGCACTACGCGGTGGGTCCTACATCGATCTCCCCGCTTCGATTAAGCGAAAACGTGCCGTGGTTAATGTCCAGAACAATGATGACCACTGTCTTCGCTGGTATCGCTTGGCTGCTGCTTATCCTGCAGACAATAATCCCCAGCGGACATCGAAGTATTTAGGGCACTGGGACACCCTTGACTTCAGTGGTGTAGACTCTCCAACCCCTCACCACCAGCGTAAGCGTGTTGAGCGGCAGAATGGCCTGGCCATTAATGTATTCAGGCATGATAAGGGTGTCTACCCGCTGCAGTTGAGTGACGCTGCTCCAGACATTCCAAGGACAAAGCTGCTGCTTCTCGAGAAAGGTGGCAAGCAACACTATACCTGTATTAAGGACCTGAATCGTCCGCTCCATGAGCGGAGTCGGTATAAAGGGAGAAAGCACTTGTGCGAGCAGTGTCTCCACTGTTATTCTCACGACAACCTTCTCATCAAGCACACACCGAAGTGTTGCGGTATCGGTGACAGACCAATGCACATAAGAATGCCTACAGAGGAGAGGAAGATGCTACAGTTCACCACCTACCACAAGCAACTCAAGGTGTCATTCATCATCTATGCCGACTTTGAAGCCCTAGCAACCAAGATTGAGAGGCCAGATGCGAATCTGGCCCAGTGCAGCACACAGAAAACACAACACCATGAGATATGTGGGTTCTCATAGATTGTGGTCTTCTGTGACGGTGTCAGTGAACCACCAGTGCTGTATCGAGGAGAAGATGCAGCTAAACACTTCCTGAATCGATTGGCGCGGGAAGAGAAGAAGAGAACGGCCCTGCTCGCCGACCCTAGACCGATGGAGATGACTATAGAGGAATGGCGAGCTCATAATAACGCGGTCAGTTGCCATGTGTGCGACAGACCATTAGATGGGGAGAGTGTCAGAGATCACTGCTACATCACTGGTCTGTACCGGGGAGCAGCACACAATGTATGTAACATAAAGCTGTGCCTCAACCCCAAGACCACCACCATCCCGATCGTGTTCACGACCTGCGTGGGTATGATTCTTACCTCATCATGCAGGCCGTCTCCCAAACAGAGGGACAGATCAGCTGTATCCCCAACAATATGGAGAAGTACATCTCCGTCAGCCTCCATCGGTTGCGTTTCATCGATTCGGCCCAGTTCCTCCCAACATCACTTGACAAGCTGGTCGCCAGTTCCACAACGTTCCCACTTGCAAAGCATTATGAACCTACCACTGCCAAGTGTGAGCTCCTGCTCCACAAGGGTATATACTCCTATGAACACATGGATGTGTGGCACCGTTTCAATGAGACCTCTCTCCACACTCAAGCTGCTTTCTACAGTAAACTCTCTGGCGAGGGAATATCTGACATGCTGTCTGGGCTCAGTTCGGCTGCCCGACCATGGGAGACTATCATGACCTCTCTCTGCAGTCTGACACTCTTCTCCTTGCTGATGGTTTTGAGAACTTCCGCATCACGTGCCTCAAGCAGTATAATCTGGACCCAGCACACTCTTATACAAGCCTGGGTTGAGCTGGAATGCACGTCTAAGGAAGAGAGGTGTGGAGTTGGAGCTCCTCACTGACTACGACATGCATCTCTTCATTGAAAAAAGGACTCAGGGGTGATGGGGCGATGGTCAGCAAACGCTATGCGAAGGCAAATAACCAATACATAGCTGGCTATAATCCACAGCATCCGACAAGCCACATCATGTATCTGGACGCTAACAATCTCTATGGCTGGGCAATGAGCCTACACCTACCAACTGTGGGGTTTGAATGGGTGGAGGACATTGATGTCAAAGAGATTACCCAACATCCCGATGATGATAAAATGGCTACATCCTAGGGGTTGAACTTGAGAACCGACAGGAGCTGCATGACATGCACAATGCCTATCCGCTGAAACCTGAATGGATAAAGGTGAAGGAAGAGTGGATCTCAGAGTATCAGTGTGCATTGGGCGAGTCGATAGCAGAGACGGCAGCAGAAAAACTGGTGCCTAACCTGGGAGACAAAGAACAGTCCATCCTCCACTACTGCAATCTGAAGCTCTACCTCAGCCTGGGTATGAGGTTGAAGAATACACACATGGCTCTATGCTTTAATCATTCATCGTGGATGGAGCCTTACATCCGACTCAGCACAGAGCTCCGTATGAAGGCCAACAGTGGCATTGAGACGGGTCTCTACAGGCTGATGAATAACACTGTCTTCGGTAAGACCATGGAGAACTTGTGCAAGTGAGTGGATGTCAAGATAGTGTAGTTATCCGATGAGGACAAGCTGCGCCGCCTAATAGCCAACGCCAAATTCTCCCAGGCGAAGGTGTTCAAAGATAATCTAGCTGCTCTCCACATGTACAAGACGATCCTGCTGCTGAACTGCCCTGCCATTGTGGGAATGTCCATGCTGGCCCTCGACAAGCACCTCATGTATGACTTCTACTACAACGAGCTGAAGTGACTACATGGGATCCACTGTGAGCTCCTGTACACAGTCACCAACAGCCTCCTGTTGCAGGTTCAGACAAAGGACATCTACATCGACATGACTGTGAGGAATACAAATCTATGACACAAGCGACTAGCCAGCAACACATCCGCTACACAGTACTGCCAACAAGAAGGTCCTGGGCAAGATCAAGGATGAGTGTGCGGGGGTGCCAATCCAGGAGTTTGTTGGCCTGCACCTGAAGATGTACTCCATCAAGTGGTCGGATGAGCAAGACGTCAAGAAGGCAAAGGGTGTGCGCAGGGCTGTGGTTAGACAGATTCGCCATGAGCAGTACATGCGAAAGGTCTTCACCATGGTATGAACATGCTGCGAAGTCTGGGTCACCACCACCTCTACGGAGTCTACCAGACCAAAGCAAGCCTCAGCCCCTCAGATACAAAGCGATGGATCACTCCCGATGGTATCCACACCCTGGCTTATGTTCACAAGGATGCCATCACTCCAATGGATGTCGATAACCTGCAGGGTAACGTATGCACATTATGTGACATCAACCAACAGTCAGGACTCGGTGTGGACACCATCTGGAGGATGTCTACTCGACGTAAGCACTTCCGGTGGAGGTAGCTGGGTGTCTGTAGGGATTAGCTGGAGCTCCTCTCGTACAAATGGCCACCTAGGACTGCTCCACGCTCTGTGCTGGCGTGCCAGGTAGGTAGTACAGCATAGGCTGTCACCATTATCCACGAGCAAGCCCAGGTCCAACCTCCGTCTGTTGCAGAGATACTGACTGCCATAAATGAGACCAGCCCAGCCCATAGTATGAAGCAATTATTGACTCGGATGCTCTACCGGAAGTTTGACAGTGCCCATGGCAGGTCACTCAACCTAGCCTTCAAATCGACCAAGAGTCCTATAATTATGGCTCTCCAGAAGGCTAGAGTTGATCCCAACGATCTCCTAATGGTAGGGAATTGGGCTGGCATATTCGATATCCACACTGATGATGATGTAGCTCGCCGGGTAGTGTCTGGCCATTCTGATGTCTCATGTCGACTCGCCGTGCCGTGAGTGCACGACGAGTGACGACGCTGGTTAGCATCCTGCCTCGGGGTGACGGATCTTGAAGGAAACTGCCCTTCAGGAAACAAAAACTGACTCCTATGGCCGGTGGAACTCAATCGTTCGGTGGGGCCGTGCGACCATTGTCGCGAACATTAAACACAACGGTCTCATCCCCAGAGTTTGTGTCACCAGTATGCCTGTCCATAGCAATTTTGTGATCTATGGACTTACAAGATTTGATTTGGTGACCTAAAAATATAAGTCTCCACAATGAGTTTACCTAACTAATTGTAAAATATGCTAGGTAAAACTACAATAAGAGCATACTAAAATACAAGACATAGAGGTCGTAGATCCGCGGATGTATCCCCGCCAGGGAGGCTCCCGTAAACGAGACACAGCTATTTAACTTAATATAAGTTATTGTACCTCTAAGCTGAAAGGAAAAAGGCTATCTCAGACGAAAAAGTGATGTGCCTCACGTGGGCACTACTCCTAGTGCTAGTTTGGGTGAGGAGTATTATCCTGGCGTGGACCGTCGTCGCTGGATCCTTGCGAGAGGCAAGTGCCTCGCGTGGGCCTCCTTCGCGGGAAGGTGTCGCCACAGCTTAAAGCAGGGAAGAATAGTAGGCAAAAATAGGCCCACTCTAATATTTCAAACAAAACTGCTGTAGAAAGAAAAGACCATGGCTAGTGAGATTATGACTTTAGGGGTGCATACGGTTTTACGTGAAGACGGAACAGAAGATTCCCGATGGATTCCTTCGTCACTGTCTTATGTGATTCCTAATATGCTGAGCCTTCTGCTTTGCTTAAATCCTTTTAGTTGTTTTCAAAACAAGAATTAGTTTAGGCTGCAACTGGCCGATATTTACCTAGCTATTAGACATGACTGTCACGGAAAACAGATGCCCGAGGACATCAATACTGTAGGCAGCGCTATACATGTTACTTAGTGGGATCGCTGAACTGGGTGAGAATCCAGACATTCCGCTTCGCAACAATATGAAACATTACAAGACATGGTTTACATTTCACGAAAGCATTATTAGGCCATATCGCCTATCGCTATGGTGGGGTAAGAGAGACGAATAATGTCCTTCCCGTAAGGGCGTGGCAGATCTAGATGTCATGCCCAGATATTTTAACAGAATTCAGTGAGAATACGTATCCCGCCCGTCACAGGGTCCTATGGAACTAACCGTTTAACCTGTCGTTAGGTTTATATACAAGTTGCCAGTTTTGCACTGCGGTGCGGGAGGGTTGTTAGTAAATAAAATAATAATTAATACATGTGTTTTCGCAGTGCTTTCCTAAATTGGCTTAAAGTACTATCTACTAAGTATCCAAAGATACACAGGAATGTGTATGTGATACCGCACCCTAGCCATCACCGCTCGGAAATCCCAATAGTTTCTCAGAGTCGGATCAGCCCATGGTGCGGATAGGGACGTCCAAACAATTAAGAAGCCACAAGGCTAAGAGGAATATGAAGAGAGACACAATCTTGGAGTTATGAGTCTTACCGGAGTGCGGGGGTAGATTATCGTACTGCCGGAAGAGAAGAATATATTACACAGTATGTAATGAAGAAAGTGTCTCTAATCATTTTGAACCTATCCTATCGAGCTGAATAGAAAAGGTTTAGTCGGTGGCATGACGGGCTAAACAGAGTTATAGCACGGACAGCGACCTCAGTGAAAAATTGTTGGTGGCGGGAGAAAATGCTGCATATATAAATGTTGCTGTACAGTGTTTCCTACGTGCACTGCATTCCTATATTTTCTATAACGTAAGCAAAACAATTTAACGGTTGACCATATACCTACGTAATCTAACCAGAACAAACAATACGGTGCCAATGATTAAGATATATATAGCAATACAGGTTAACGAACCTACTATAGTGCGGTTAGCAACCCATTGAGGAAAATGAAAATAGCTATTTAACAAATACAGAAATTATAACTATTGGTCCTAAGACCGGTACAGTTCCTTTTAGTCATCGGAATCGTTAGTACGGATATGAGATAATTAACAAAACCTATGTAGAGAAATAAGTAAACGGTGAAGTATAGTTACTTGAATACTCGGTAGTCATTCCCAAGTTAGGCTACCATGTTACTGAAATTGAGACGTAGATCCGTAGTCGATGTGAGATGATGCGCTCTCCGGAAGCTGGAAAGTTCCCGCAGGCTGGTTCCCGCAAGCTGTTTTCCGCAGACAAGACTTCCGCACGAACACTCATGGTGGGAGGAGTACATCGCTTAGTATTGTAGGCCTAATAGAATGTCTAACGAGCAGTCAGTAAAAGATATGATAGTACTACGTGGTGAAGAAAGTTCCCATACACCGATGGCATGGATGGAAGGTGTAAACAACCTGATCACTAGCGGGGGTTGTCAGAGGCAAATGAAGATACAAAACAAAGCTTCACGGTACTGTGTACGTCAACCAGATTTGAAGACGCACCGGGCAGAGTTTACTTGCTGCGGTCAAAAGTTGAAAGAACTTACACGATTGGCGCATCATCGTTTGAAATACCACTTTTAGGCATGGTCGGCAGATCCGACGGGTCATCCATCAAAGAACATCCTGCCTCTACATCTGTAGACTCACACATTCAGGCCGCAAAGGCCTCACCGCAAGTTTGTGTTCCGAATGTAGATGTAATATTCGTGAACGATTATCGAAGTTCCAAATTACTCCCGTGAATGGGGAGTTACAAAATTGCGTTAGTGTGGTGGGTTGGAAACTGCACACTATGGGATAAAAACCCGACTCATAGCGAAGAAAGATGCGTGTCATGCTTGATAATAGTTGGTACAGCTCCAACCTGATCGGCCCCTGGCCGAGGATGCTCTCGATCCTTTTATACTCTCCATGACGTCACAGGCGCAGGCTTCATCCAATCATTGTTCTGCAACAGCCAATCAGCACACAGCTAATAATAGCGTCGTCGAACGTTCTTTAGCATTCTAGAAGCTTTATGTCCACATGGTTATGACGTCAGGGCAATATTTTGACGATAATCAAGAAGAGTTTTCCTGGATAACTCAGCTATTTCTCAACCGATTTTGAAATGGTTTACAGATTTGGAAACCCGTCGAATTCTGGTCTTGATCTAACGGGCACAGACAATCAATAAGAATTACAGAGTACCAGCTCGGTACTCTGTAAGCGCCATCCTATCTAGGTCACAACTACGTGCTCCATAGAAACAGCGTCCTGGCACGTGCATGCGCATAATGCGTTTTAACGAACTTAGTCATTTTTCGACACGCTCTCTCTCCCATAGGCCTATATACGCTTACAGCCCTACCCAGAGGGGCGTGTTCAGAGAACGAATCCTAGACGGGCGGCGTGTACCCAGCTTGGCTGGTATGGCCGGTACCCGACCGGTCGCTCCGAACTACAATAAACACCGGATGTTGGATGCGCTACAGACTGGAGCCAAAGATTACTTCCAAGTGGAGACCAGTACAGTTGTGATTGATTGGCCATGAAGCTGGGCATGCCACTGGTAACACCGAAGGTAGAGAGGAGGGGTTGCCTGCCGGCCATAAGGAGGCCGTTGAGCACATCTTCAATGAAAGAGGGCGCAAGCAGATAGAGAATAATCGGGAGGCATTTCTAAAGTTCCCCAACAAGAAATACCAGGCCTACCTCATCAAAACTTACCTCTGGCAAATGCTAAGAAGGCATGGGCGAAGTGGATCTTCCATGAGAAGTTTCAGAAAAATAGAGTCATAGCATCTGATCCGCAGTGGATAGAGTTTCAGAAACACCTACCCAAACCCTCTGCGGCAGCGAAGTCTACAGACGAAGCAGCAGAAACCACGGACGAAGTTCTGCAAGTAGCAGAGACCGCAGACGAAGTTCCTCAAGCCTGAAAAAACAACCCAGCTGACACATCAGGCATGTCGACCCGACTGACATGTGAGGTTCAACTTGTAGCTCTAGTTCTGAGCCTTCTCCAGTGAGTTTTTGAAATGTGCGAGCTCCCCTGTCTCCTTGTTGCTGAGGATGAAGAGATATAGATCTGTGACCTTCTGCACGCCTGCGATGGGGTCTTGCTTGGTCTCCTTGAGGGTCAGGCTGTCGTATATCATTTCAAGCACGGCACGACCACTCTTCGAGCTAAAGTACAGGAGTCTCACATTGTGCCGGATATCTGGCGATATCTCATGGGTGTACCTCTGAAAGAGGATGAAGACAGTGATCTTGGTGTGCCGAATGCATCTGGCAATATTGCTGAGGTAAGTCACCGTTTTCTGGTCAATGGCCGGCTTCTTCACCTCGGGTAGTTGGAGCTTTGCTGTTGCATTTGCTAGACCATCCACCGTGATATGGCTCAGGCCGATGTTGCCTACCTTGAGCTTCTCCAAATCTAGCTGGAATGAGCTCCGTTGTTTCAGGAGATCCTTAACCAGGTCATGTGCGTAGGACTCAGCCATAACTTTTATGGCACCAGCCTCATCGACTCCGATGATACCTCACATCACTGTCCTGTCTTTGATGCCCATCCCCTTGTATACAGTCTTGGCCTTTTTGATGGCCATGTCAGTGTTTACGATTGGATCTCTGACTGGGATGGTACCTTGGATCTCTCGAGGGTCTCCCTTCTCATCGAAGTCTAGGAAGGAGATGGGTGCAACAGTGTCCTCTGAGCCGAGGCGTGCCTTACCCTGGAACAACGGCTTCCATTAGAGGGATGCGTTCACCCCTGAGCTTGGCGGCAACAGTATATGCGGCACCATGGATGGTGATCTTTGGGATGGGATGTGTTATTCCTAGACAGTGGTCGACAACCGTACTTGCCACTGTAGCGAGGACAGCACATTACCACCCATTATCTTCACCATGGCCACATTCACGGTCACTTTACTGGTGACATGAATAGCAAGGGGCTTAGCCTGTGTCAGTAGCTTCTGAGTCTTGCTTTTTAGCAGCTTCGCCACCTTCTAGAGACTCGCCTGGCTCTCTGGGAATTGCTTTACAATCTGTACCGTTGACGTCATCGTTTAATCTCTGAGTATACAACGTGTTTAAATGTGTACGTTCTACCTCGAGAGTGCTAAGCAACTCTAACCAGTCTCCATCGGTCAGCTGTTTAGATTGGTACTTATATCCATAGCACTATATATAGCGGCTTAAAGGATGGCCCTAGAAGTACTATGTACTAGGTACTATGACGTTTTCAGCACCGAATCGAAGGACTATAAGAAAAGGTCACCAGATGAGCTCGCCCAGCTCTCTAACACTGAGGTAACAGAGGAGCTGACAGCCATGGAACTCTACCTAGCATTTGGTAAGGGGCAGATCTGCTTCATCGAATACCTCATTATGGGCGGCAGTATCGTCGAGCAGCTCCTGCAAACTAAGGGATTCTACAACGATCGGGAGTATCTGTCAGATGTGTTCCAGCAGTTGCATGCATCCATGGCATCCCCCAACGCTGAGTTGAATAAGACTCTGCGCTACTACATGCTGGAAAAATGCTGTACCACCGAACCATACAGTCCTTGGGTGTGTATGCTGACAGAGTGTTTGGGGCTGTCGGGCAGGCCAAGCCAGTTCAGGCAATCTCATTTGTCATGACTCCTGCCCCGGATGATCTATTGCTCTATGAGCAGGATTTACTAGTGGCAGGGAAGACTGGTGATGAGCACCACAATAGCCAGACCTGACACCACTCGTAGGGCTATCGTCCTGCTAGCACTGCCGGGCATGGTGGATGGTGTCAGCATGGGTCCCCGTTTGTCGTCCAGCACTTCTGCTGTTCCAGTGGTCGGAATGACAGTCGGAACGACAGTCGGAATGACGGTAGCACTGGCCCTCGTAGGAGACCACGGGGACTTAGGTGTCATGGGTGTCAGGACGACATGCGCAGCGGAGTTGATGTCATTGTTAAACCCAAAGTGCACACCTGGGGAATTCCCCTCGACTATCATGTTATTGTAGCCCCTAATCTTCAGATTCTCGACATTCACGATCATATTGTTCGGAATGAATTATGGGTTTTGCGACATAGCGAATTCGAGCTTACAATGGGCCTTCTGTAAGGCTTGCTGGAACTTGGCAATGAGGCTACTTGGATCTGCAACAATGATCATGTCCTTAACCAAACTGCTGAACATGGCTTGGACCTCTTTTCCACTCACCCCATCTATGGACTGGAGCAGCTTGGTCTTGGCTGTCATGAGACAATAACGTAATGCTTCTAAGGACTGGTTGATTCGAAGATCCCCGCTGGTGTGAGCCCTGAGGTTGTGTGTGGGACAAAGTATTTCCACGCCTCTGGATGGTCCTGCCTGATTACGGTGATATGCATATTCTGCACCACTGCCTCGGCCTCCGAGTCAGAGTCGAATGAGAACATCGCCATCTTTCGATGACCAATCTTTCGGGGTGTTTGATAGGGGAAGCCTGAGTAGTCTCGTCTCGGGTCGCTATGCATAACGCCTTGACTGCTATTGTCTCCACCATGGACATGATAGTCTGAGTGGGCGTTGAACTCTCGTTGTAGTTTACTGGCTGCTGAGAGGCTGTAGCTAGTGGTGCCCACAGGTTGCGAATCGCAATCATTCGTATCAGGCGGGCTGGTGACCAACACATGGAGGATTCGTCTCACTGTGTAGTACACATGGAATCTGAGACAGCTGGCAATGAGCACAGCTTCGGGGATACAAGAATAGGAGTGCAGCAAACCTGCGCCGACGCCGCATCTTGCCGTGGCACACCACGCATCACGGTTCAGCTGTTCGTTCCAGAACAAAAAGTCTCGGGCCTGCCATCCAGGTATGAGCTTTCTTCGCATCCTTAATGGTGATTGCAAGGTTGGTCAGTGGATTGATGGAGAAGCTGATGCGGGACAGCCCAGCGACTGTGATCGAAATAGGTGTTAGGTCCGGTATGTTATTCAGTAGACCCCGTGGTCCAGCTCTTGAGCGGGTCCAGAGTGTACCCAGGAAGGGATGTTGGCTCTGGCTTTTTCTTTGATTGTCGTGCGGTTCGTTGGGAAGGCCATCTATAAGAGTAAATCTGCTGGAGTCGCCAGTCCTGGATTGTACCTCCCTCCTCCGCTGTCAGGTCTGTATATACTTCAGGCTGCTTTTGCCACTCCGATTTAGCTATGGTATACCTAGTTCTTAAACGCGAGGTAGCTGTGCATCACCTGCTGATGAGTCCTTGTGGGATTCATCTTGGAGAGCGCGGCGAACCGAACAAGCTTGTTGGTGTGGAGACATACCTCCCTTAAGCACCACTCATCCAGCATAATGTCATGGGACAGTTACTTTCACAGCCATGACACCTGGAACTGCACCTTGTCCGCCTGATAGTACGCCCGCACTTGGTGGAAGTTCTAGGATTTATACTTCTCCTCTTCCCACTGCAGGACTTCTACAGACTCATCACACTCATCATCCAAGTAATCATACAAGTTTGACCCTCCAACGGCCTCCTCCTGCTAGATGAGGCTCTCCGATTCTTGGACAGAGGTGTAGTCTCTTCATGTCCTTGCCTCTCTGATGTTCTGTTCATAACATCTCACCTGCTGCAGTCGGTTGCCTTCTCGTCGACAACGCATTTCCTGTACTGCTATATCTACCATCCCAGAGAAGGTGTGTGGCTGCTCCTCTATCTCCTTTTTCAACATCTCGGCGAATGCTTGATAGGGCTGGTATGATATCAAGATGATAGGTCACTAAGTAGTAACAACATAAACTCTAATTGGACATCTGACAGACCATCTATACTAGCACATAGCCTAATGGTGGAGCTGTCAAACAGGTGATTTACGTGCGTGAACATGTTGGGGCTGATCGCTTTCCTCAGTTTGCTGGTGCTCCTGGTAGATATTCTATCATGTCTGGCCGTATTTCAGTCAGTGAGCTGTGGTAGGTACTTCCCGGTGGTGGATGTAACAAATCAGCATGTACGTATGTAGTGGAATGCTGAGCTACATTGAAGAGACCCCTTTCTATGCGATACTTAACCGCACGTTTACCAACGAGAGATGGTCTGATGACATTTTCCCGATTTTGGAGTAGCAATCAGACAATCGGCATGGCTATACACTCCATTTAAACTATATATATATATATATATATATATATATATATATATATATATATATATATATATATATATATATATATATATATATATATATATATAGCTGGTCGGCCAATCCTTGACTTTTAGTCTTGGTGCGGTGGTCCAGTGGAAAGATGCCTGGTTGCTGATGCTATGCGGAGTTGCAGAATGGCGGTTCGATCCCCCGACCGGGAGATGGTGATCAACAAATTAAACTAACGGGTGCATCACTGTCGGCTAAGTTAGCACATGGAAATTGAAGCCGCACGTTGCCAGTGCGTCAATAAAATAAAAAAACCACATATACTGCCAGAGCCGTGCTGGAGTCAGAGTAGAATAGGCGTAAAAGCCTAGGATTGATTGTGACAGATGCATCCACAGATAGTCCCATATGAATCGTCAGTGTGTCAGTATATCAGACATGTGAAAGCTGGTCGGCCAATCCTTGACTTTTAGTCTTGGTGCGGTGGTCCAGTGGAAAGATGCCTGGTTGCTGATGCTATGCGGAGTTGCAGAATGGCGGTTCGATCCCCGGACCGGGAGATGGTGATCAACAAATTAAACTAACGGGTGCATCACTGTCGGCTAAGTTAGCACATGAAAATTGAAGCCGCACGTTGCCAGTGCGTCAATAAAATAAAAAACCCACATATACTGCCAGAGCCGTGCTGGAGTCAGAGTACAATAGGCGTAAAAGCCTAGGATTGATTGTGACAGATGCATCCACAGATAGTCCCATATGAATCGTCAGTGTGTCAGTATATCAGACATGTGAAAGCTGGTCGGCCAATCCTTGACTTTTAGTCTTGGTGCGGTGGTCCAGTGGAAAGATGCCTGGTTGCTGATGCTATGCGGAGTTGCAGAATGGCGGTTCGATCCCCCGACCGGGAGATGGTGATCAACAAATTAAACTAACGGGTGCATCACTGTCGGCTAAGTTAGCACATGGAAATTGAAGCCGCACGTTGCCAGTGCGTCAATAAAATAAAATAAAATACATACATACATACATACATACAATGGGTCTAGCTGATCTCGTGGACGTGTATGACGTTGATGCCGCCAAGGTTAAGGAAGGTGATGGCAAGTCGTTCGTCTTCCAATATGGAGAAGACTCAACAAAACATTCTCCCATCATCCCGTCGGTAGAGATGGTGTAGAGCTGCTCACTGACCTAAAGGATGTCTCGAAGGAACGTCTGGGTTGAGAGAGAGATGGGGACAAAATAGTGTTCCGCTATGACTTCCCGAAGAAGAAGTTCATCCTCCACCCCCTGATAGAACAGTCGCCAGACAAGGTTGAGGATGTTATCACCTTGGACGCCAACTGTGCAGAATGCCCCACCAATGTCACATGATGGTGTGGATTTGACCCTGGCGAAACAGCTGCAGGTAGTCTTCGAAAAGAATGTGGTGTGGGACCACACTGGACCTGGTGGTAACTGGCGAACGTGGGTGCCACTATATAAACCTCCAGCAGTTATTGACCTCGAGGTCACCCAACTCTTCACCATTATGAAGAACGACTGCACGGTCCGGAAGATTTATAACCAGGGGACATCTTTCCTGACCTATATAGGGCAGGGCACAGCCCTAGTTGCAGTGGGTCATATGATTGGGGTCACTGGAGGAAAGCTGCTGTTGTGTCGCCCCTTGGTGAACCAGAGGAAGCAATCATTATTCAGGATGGCAGGATAGAGGGTATGTCACACTCCTCGAAGGCGAAGGGCTCAGTAAAGCTGCTCGAGCATGTCGGGCTCACAAGTCCGCAAACAACCCACATTATGCTGGAGTTGCAGCTTCTAGCTGATGGTAAAGTGAAGCAGCTAAGACCTGCTGCTGAAAGCATGCAGATCGGAATCAAGGATGGCACAGGGCTCGATATGACACACATATTTCTCGAGGGGTTCACCTTGTTCGTTTCAGCCCTCCATATATAGGATGCTGGTTATACTACTGCTCATACTTGTGGTGGCTGCCTCACAGACAGCCATGATATTTGATGCCAAGTGGGTCCACTTCCGAGATGAGCCTCAGTACAATCTCTTCCGCGACCATCTGCGGAAAAACATCTATGACCGATTTCACCCATGTGAGGAAACTTAGTCTATCTGCCACTTCTATGGTGTAGAAAGGGTAGGGCGGGGTTGTCTATGGGGGTGGTTCCCACTACAACACCAGCTTCTCTGTGTCACATGTGAGCATGCTAGAGTCTGCGGAGGTGTAGATGGTAGGCACCTTAGCATTCTGCCAATAGAACACTGCCAAGGTAGCTGGACGGCCTTGTGGGTAATCCCCTTATATCGATGTAACACCAGGCATAACTACGTGTGTGTTTGATTCAATGTGGAGACATGAGGCGTGGCATGTATTTGTGATCCAACATTATGTCTATCATCATCATCAGCATTCTGTTTATCATCGTCATCATCAGCATTATGTCGTCATCATCATCAACATTATGTCTATCATCATCATCAGCAGCATTATCATCATTATCATCATCATTATCATCATCATTATGATCATCATCAGCAGCAGCATTATGTCTTTCATCATCATCTATTGCTCAGGACTTGAGAGGTTGGTGGGAGTTGAGGGCGGACTGCATCAGATCCTCTTTGTCATGCGAACATGCCAGGGTCTGTTGTGGAGATGGTAGGCACTTTAGTCTACCAAGTGAGCATGGTGGCGCCACCTGAAAAATGTATGGCTAATCCCCTCGTACCGATGTGACACCGATTGTGACTACATGTTTGTTTGATGTGGGAATAGATACCACACTTAATTGATATTGTTATTAGTTGCTGCTGTTGTTGTTTGTTTGTTTGTTGCTGTTATTGTTCGTTGTTTTTGTTGTTCGTCGTTGTCGTTGTTGTTGTTGTTGTTGTTGGTGTTGCTGCTATTGTTTGTTGCTGTTTGTTGCTATTGTTGTTGTTATTGTTGTTGTTTTTGTTGTTGCTGTTGTTGTTGTTTTTGTTGTTGTTGTTGTTTCTGTGCACAGAGTATGAGGCATCTTGAGATTGTGCACTGAGTATGCTGGGGTTGCTCTTTCTGCACTAAGCATTGAGACTCAGATATCTATGCAAACATATATCGGCTATATATTAACCTACACGAAATAGACAAGAGTAGATATGAGATTGTGCACTGAGTATGATGGTGTCAATGCCACCCGAGGTGGAGTTTCTCTTTCTGCACTAAGCATTGAGACTCAGCCATTTCGCTCTGTCAGAGCGTGTGCATCCATGGTTCTGAATCTAATGCGTAAACCTGTAATTTACTACAGTTGGTAGTGGAAGTTTTGTACTTTGCCTGATGTGAATACACCTATGATGTCATAGGTCTAAATGGAAGTTTTGTACTTGCCTGGCATGGTCTGAACATTGGATGGGGGCCCACCGGGTGTTGGGGTGGGCCCTAAGTTGTAAAACACATCGCAACCAGCTGGCCTACTGTTCTGATAGCCCACCTCCCTCATGTAGCCGCCGATCGGCGATCCATAGCTACTACCACCATCTGTTCTGATAGCCTTAATATACATACGTCTTCACAGTATACATAGCTCAGAGTAATGAATGACGTAGCTACGTCCGTCGTGAACTTTTAACAGTTTTAAAGGTTTTAAAAGTCCGCCAGTTGTACGAATGCCTCATTATTCAATAAACATTCTGTTGAATATTTTGAAGCTAATTTATTTGATTGGACACTGTTGCTGCCAGTTTTTGGGGATTTATTGTTCGATCGACCCCAATGTGACAAAGTGAGTGTGGGTGGAGCTTATCTAGAAATGGTCGGGCCATAGCTAAAAGTGGATTCGTCCCTTGCGTTCATTACCGCTGCGTCGTGTCGAATAATTGAAGTTCCTGCACGCGACTTTACCATGTATAATGCATAATTTACGTAATATCCGGTATGGGACCGGTATAGGAAGCCAATAATTTATAGCTATTTCTGTGTGAGTGAGGGGAAATGCATATGAACACTGCTATATACAGTTATTCTAGTAGAGAAATGTGAGAAAACATGTAGTGCTCAGATATGATAAAAGCTGCGTATCCTAACTAAGACCGTGTTCTTACCAGACAGTTAATCAGGAATAACGCCATACGTCAGTATGGCGTTATTCCTGATTAAGTCTCTAGTGAGAACACTGCCTAAGTCTAAGACTAGTTGTTACCTTATGGATACAACAGAAAGGCCCGCTGATTATTATGATACAACCGTGACAAAGTTGTTGCTGCCTTAGTCAGAAATGGCTGTCAGTACAGGTGCTCGAGATATCTTCAGCAAGTCTTGCAGTATTGACTGACCAGCTGATTATTTTTTAGTACATTTTGATTAAAATTGTTGCTTCAACGATTTTCAAGCAAATTGCTATCAGATCGTTATGTAGTAACAATTGCATTAACAGCTGATACTTTTGACAACAATTTGAATGAAAGCTGTTGTTGGTCTAGACACATATATTTGTTGTCAATTGTACCATAGCAAATACACAACTGGTATTTATGACCTATGCTAGGCACTTACTATGATCTCACCGTGGAAGACAGCTGATGAATGACTAGCACATTACGAGACTGGTTTTATAGCAGCAATTGCGCACCGCAAAAGAAATAGACTCTGAAAGAATGGCGGCAGCAAATGTGTATCTAAAATGGTGGCTACAGTTCTAGTTAGTTAAAATGTCCTTAAATTAACAAATAGTCCTAAATTTAACTAGGGTACATATCATTTGTCAATAGGTGAGAACTTTAAATAGTAAAGACATACAATTCGTACAACTGGTGGACGTTTAAAAGTGTCTGCGTCATTCATTGCGTATTTTGATTGTGAAACAGCCACATATGATATAATTGATTATGGCATCATATTGTCGACTGACAGATTGGATTCACCCATTTGATCCATGTATCATGTTTGCTGCGACTAGAGGGATATGATCTGTTACTCGAGTATCTGACGTCATATTCACTACTAATCTGTGTTAGCTGACGTCATATTCAAACACCGTAGGTTCTACACGAAAGCGCCAAAAGACTGGCAATAACCTTCTGATGTGCATGTCGATGGTGAATGATTCTGTTGAATATTTTGAAATTAATTTGCTAATAGCTCCGAGTCAGTTTAGTTTCAAAATATTCAAAAGCATAGTTACCTTGAAATTAGGAATTCAGAGAGTTCAAATATATTCAAACAAGATGAGAAAGTAGGCGGGGCTTAGTTAGGTGGGCGGAGCATAGGTATAATGTGTTTCCTTTATTGCCTTAAATAAAAATGTAATTTATTTAAACTAAATGCAATGAAATCTTAGGCCGTTTTCTCACTATGGCGTTATTCCTAATTCAGTCTCGAGTGAGAACACGGCCTTAGTTAATCGGGAATAACGCCATACTACAGTATGCCAAGGGAAGGAGCATGGAACTAAGAAATGCTGTTGAATGGCAGCTTTATATAATAATCAACCTATAGCCACCAGTGAAAAACAGAAATAAATCAGAATAATTATTTTTAAAAACAGCTAAATACCATTTATGTCATTCTGGCGGGAACAAATTAGTGACGCCGCTGGACCTCTGGCGTATGCCGAGCGAATAAATAATACCCGCTACAGCCGGTCATATACGCTCACTTACATTCGGGTTAAGCTGATTAGCCACTACGCTCTACAGGTAAAATACTGTCTGGTTTTAAAACAATTTGACTGAAAGCCATTGTTTCCAAAGACAGGGTCTACATTCAGTAACACTAATTTCAAAGTATTCAGTAGGCATCATATTGCGACCTTGGAAACCAGTGTATTTTGAAATCATTTTGGCCGAAACGTGTTGCCTCAACCAGAAAAGTGACGTTCAAATATAACGTTTTAAAAAGGATCAATAGTGAATTAGCAGTAGTGAGTTAATCGCTCTACATCGGCGCCTACAGAGGATATTATTCATACTGCTTACAAAACTATATTCAGGCGTGCTTTCATTATATTCAGGTAGGCCTGTGCGGCATACCTGCACACACATAGTTGGTGCACGACGGAGTGAGAAGCACCTGCTACGTCACTAATTAGCTCCAAGTTAAACGCTCCTAGATTTAACAAATTCTTTTTCTCAAATAATCCCGATTCTTTTCCATTTCTTTTACCGATGGTAGTTTATTTAATATTGTATGAAATTAACAATAAACATTATTTGTTATTTACCTGTTCCCTTCCTTTACGTCTATAGTGAGAACAGGGCCTTAGGCCTTGTTCTCATGCAGCTGCTATTTCGGTAAATACCAGGTATATCGGTACTCCAGTTAAGTCTCTAATGAGAACGTGGCTTTAATTCCACAAAATTGGCGGTTTATCGTCCGATATATTGTTATTGGTTCCCTATGTGAACGCAACCTATTCCCTCAAAATGTGCCAGGTAGCCTTACCGCAGCGATATGGTTATCATATTATATTATTCGCCGCCAGTTAGCTCCATCGCCCAAGATTATCTTCCATCAGTGTGAATGCAAACATATATATATATATATATATATATATATATATATATATATATATATATATATATATATATATATATATATATATATATACATAGGATATATATTAGCAGATATAATACACCAAATAATTAAACAGGATTAGGGGATAAGAAAACGGACTTACGATTTTTCGGAAGATTTTTTGACAAGGCGTTTTTCGCAAAATAGGTTTACAATATCACCCATGCGATATGCTATGGAGGTTATGTTCTGTCAATTCAAAAGGGCAATTGAGGAACTTAGCTACTTCATTCATGATGTGGTTGATAATGACGTCATCATGTGCGTCACGTATAATGATTATGACATCACATGTTTGACTGAGAAACTGGACTCCTCCATTGCAGCAACGAAAACAGCAGGAATAGTTGTGGAAGCAGCAACTATAATCACAACAAGAGTAGCAGAGCCAGAAAGGATGATGTTAACTATATCGGCGAAACTGCTGCCGCTGCTTTTGCTGGTGCTTCTGCGGGTGCTACTACTACTACTACTACTACTACTACTACTACTACTACTACTACTACTACTACTACTACTACTACTACTACTACTACTACTACTACTACTACTACTGCTGCTGCTGCTGCTGCTGCTGCTGCTGCTGCTGCTGCTGCTGCAGGGGCTGCTGCTTCTGACGCTGCAGCCAGGCACGCCACGGCTGCCGCCCACCAGCCCCACCACCCCCGGCCCCGGCCCGGCCCCGCCCCACCCCGCCCCACTCCTGGCCCCGCCGCCGCACCCGACAACGACGACGAATGAAACTGCAGACCCGTCTAGATTGTAAAAGGTGTATTCGCGATCTACGACAACACCCGCAGTTTAAATTCCTAAGCTGAATTGCTGGTCCAGGTTCGTTCCTTTGCAAGGAGAATGGAGGATAGGACGTTGGCATGTGGTCTGACATTCGATCCGCTTCCCCATGGTCACAGCGAGCTGAGCCTTTGATGTTAATCAGTTTCCCGTGTCCATAGACTCCAGAATGCCGTGCTCTTAGGCGAAAACTTGTATGTTGTTATTGAGGCAATGGACCTTTCCCTTTTTTTGCTATGCCCCGCCCATCACTAGCTAAGCTCCACCCATACCTCGCCGTGTTGGGATTGATCGATCCCCGAATGCTCTAGCTATCAATTTCCTGAAACTATATAGGGAAGCTGTTGAATATTTTATAACTAATTTGACTGGGCGCTGTTGCTGCCATAGGCAGCAACAGCACCCAGTCAAATTAGTTTCAAAATATTCAACAGAATATTTATTAAATAGTAAAGGCAAACAATTGTACAACAACGCATAGACCGTCTTCAAATATGCGTTCGTGACGTACTTATCGACGTCATCCATGACGTCATTCATTATGATGTCATTCTACACATCTCGTAGTTAATTATGACGTCATATGATGAGTGGATACTCTGGAAAGGTGAATTGCTGGATTAAGTTCAGGTGATGCTTGTACCCTCTTATGTGCTTTGGAGATGATGAGGATGATGATGACGGCGACAAGGACGACGAGGGCGACGACGGCAACGACAACGACGGCGGTGGCGACGGCGGCGGCGACGACGACGGCGGCGAATGACGACGGCGACGATGACAACGACAACGTCGATAACGGCGATGACCAAGACCACGACAACGACAACAACGATGTATAGCGACAGAATATCTGACATGAATGCAAATGCTATCATCACCCTAAATAATATTAATAATAACGTCTATCAAGCATAAGCGTGACTATAGCTAGAGATTATCTCCGCATGCGTCACTAAAACATTATTTCCGGAGCCGTCTGTCTTTTTGGAATACGACAATGTCTTAGTAATCTTGTAATTTCCTAGATACTTAAGCTGTCAATGCAGTGGTCTTAGAGGGAGAGCAAAAATAGAGTGCCGATAAGCGGTAGGAAAAGTCAATTAATTTATTTTTGCAGCACTTTTCCAGCTGCAGGTGCCAGTCAAGATTTTCCATAACGAATAGTGTACAGGGTATTGACACGTGGATAGCTGCACCTTAAGTATATGATATCATAAACAAATACGACACGTGCTGGCTGACGTCATTATACTCAAAATTACGTAGCTCCGTCACGGAAATCGAAAATATCTGTTCAAGTCAAAGTGGTTTCATAATATTCACCAGTTTGCCTGTATGGATGCCTTGAAGATGTGATATGGGGAATTCAACGGTGAAATGGTTAAAATGTGTATTCTTTGAGATACCCCACTATTTGACCTGCAAACTTACGTTTACCCTAAAGAGGGTGAACTGAAATGGGGCATGTTGTCTACTGGGGATTTCTCATTTTTATTTCGTGTTATCGACGTATCTTTCCTAATACGAACATTTTCGCAGGCTAAATTTCAGGGCAAATACAGAGCCCTCATGCTGAAAATATTGATGATGTAATTTTAAACGGGCGCTCTTGAACGCTTGGACTCCTAATATATTAATTAACTCTTCTTGTGTCAACAGCGGCTCAAAGCCCTCGAAATTCTACTTTTATAAATTAACCCTTTCATTTGTCATGACTTTAAAGAAAAAAATGCAAATATTTGCTCAGTGAATGACTATTCGCTGCCCAAAAGAACTGGGTTTTTTTAAATTTATTAATGGAATTTAGGAAAATATATTTTTAAAGAGTCGGTCTTTTGACCGACTTGGCGAGTATATGGTTAATCGTTTAGGAAATCTAAATTGTTACTAGTCAGTGTCCATTTACAGGACAAGAGAAAACTCTTTTTGAAAATTTACCACTGGAATGACTGGCTCGGTAACCGAGCCAGTCATTCCAGGGGCAAATTGTCAAAATAATATTCTCTTGACATGAAAATAGATAGACCTCAAGACTACTGCAGAGGCGGTGTTACCATTATAACGACAAGTTGAAACAAGAGGGGTTCAAGAAATGTATGTTGCAGCTCCTCTTATTCGCTATTGCCTGTTAGCAGCCGACAACGAGTCGGCTTACGAATTGAAAGAGATTAATAATTGGCATGTTGCCTAATTGAGAGATGCGTCGCTGTCGACAAGATTGTGTATGCTATCACCGTTAATCTTCTCCGGCGATGCGCCATTATGCGGCTAAACATTTAAAATGTAACGTACATAGATGTTATTACATACTTAAGCCCGTGATAGACGAACCTACATGCCCGATTATACATGTAGTATCCTACATTTGTATGTTATACATGTTGATCATACACGATCATACAGCATCGGACATTGTCGGATGATTTCGTCAACCCGTGATACCAACAAAATCACGTAACAAAGATTCCGGTACTCGTTTGGCTGTTTCATCGGACATGATTTACGATGTTGGATGAAAGTTGAGCATTGTTCGACTGTTTTGCGTGTATGATGATATATGTCAGAAGCTATGATACACGATCGGATATCGTCAGACTTTGTAGAATCATACGTGTATAATCGGACATGTAGGAGCGTCTATCACGGGATTTAGACGCATATTTACATGAGTATTTTGCCCAGTATTCTATATCAGTTTCAACATTTGCCCGAGTGCTGAGTGCGAAGTAAGAGGGCCGATATAGAAACTAATATAAAATACCGGGAGAAATACGAAAACAAATATGCGACTAAGCATGTGATAACAAATTTATTACAAATTTTACAATTTTTAGAAATGTTAGGCTAAAAGTAGACGCTATGGTGTAATCAAGTTACTGTAGCTTAATTTAGACATAATAGCAACTCTAACATTGAGCTGAATAGATTAACGCAGATAGCAATACACAAACTTGTTGACAGCGACTCATCTCGGAATTAGGCAATTACTAATCAATTCCATAATGTCGTCTGCTAACATAAATACACGAAGTATCTTATTTGACGCGCTTCTAATACTGAGAATAGTAATACTGTCGTCGTTTTATTTAGTTAACTGTTGCACTAACCCGAAATAATTTTGGAAAACATCAGCAAATCACAGGAATTGTAACACATATGTATTTATTTAACGGATTAGATTTTGAAGCAGTCACTACCGTTATTTAAAATTACGCCGTCAATATGTTCGCCCTGAGGGTGCGATATGGGGCTGTATTTACTCTGAAATTTGTCCCTGCAAAACTGTCCGTATCAGGGCAAATACGGAAACATTAAATAATGTTAAATATTGAGTTGTATGAAAATAAGCTTCTTCTACTTCTTCTATTGCAGCGGTTCTATTGTTCATGGACACCGGCGACGTTCACGAATTCCTTCAAGTGGCCAAGAATCGACATTTCTTAGACGGACTTCGCGTCTTCTACATCGTTCTCCCGACGCCATATACAGCTTCTGAAGAGATCCTGGTGCTAATGAACACGTCGGTGGCATTCGCTGATAACGATATACAGAACGTATTCGTTTTGACGAGTAAGGTGGGCTGTGATTGGAGTGGTAGTGGCAGTGGTAGTGGTAGTGGTAGTGGTAGTAGAATAGCAGGGGATAAGAGCTGTTCGGATATGACGTTGGACAGGCAATTAGAGACTACATCCAGGACTAGTAGTGAAAGTGATTATATAAGACTGATAAATGACACTCGAAGAGAGGTTTATGATGGATTAAAGCTTGCTGCCGACCTCGGACAAATTGCATTGAACTCAGGACTTGGGATAAACATTGCTTCCAATATAATGGATCTCTTGCGGAAGTACACGTATTCCGGAAATTATGGTCATGTATCCTACAATGTGCATTCGGAACCGATACTGGATTTTGTACTTTTGAGCTATGTGTCATCAGCACACCGGTTTGAACGGAGTCTTGATGTTGTGTGGTCTGACAGTGAAGGGTATGAAGTGTCTGTGATACAAACGATTGAATGGAAGACTGGCGAGCTTCCTGCACCAGATGTATGCTTTCTCAAACTAAAGGATTGCTTTAAAGTGGAGGGTGAGTGATTTGTACGATTATTATTATTATTATTATTATTATTATTATTATTATTATTATTATTATTATTATTATTATTATCATCGTCGACGTAGTTGACGTCGTTATCGTCGTCGTCGTCGACTTGTAGATACACAGGCGTGGTTTACGTTTAGAACGTGAGTTATTGCATCGGAATGGCAGCCTACTAAAAGGATGTTCTGCCTCCTGGGGCTGGATCTGAAACGATGCATTGTCTCCATGCATTGCTCTGCGAATTGAATACATCTCTGTATGTATTGCCCAAGGTCAATATAGTGGAATATGCAATGCTTATTAATTCACCGTTCCCGAGTATCTATCGATGATTTGACGTAACATCACGTCATAATCAGCTAAGCGGCGTGTAGGATGGCGTCATACTCATTACGTCATAAAAAATTCTATATGACTCATCTTTAACTCTTAATAGTCTGACACGTTGTACGAATTATATGTTTCTACTATTTAATAAACATGCTGTTAAATATTTGGAAACTAATTCGACTGGGCACCGCTGCTGTCATGGGCAGCAACAGCGCCGAGTCAAGTTAGTGTCAACATATTCAACAGCTTACCTGCATAGTCTTCTGGAAATTAATAGTCAGGGAGTTCAGAGATCGATCGATCTCAACAAGAGCGAATGTAAAGGGCCACTGCCAGCAGAACAACTTTAATGATATATATATATATATATGAAATACATAATGTGAGAGAGAAGAAGAGAAGAAAGAAAGAGAGTGATACAGAGAGTGTGTGAAGAAGAGGAAGAGAGAGGAAGAGAGAGGAAGAGAGAGGAAGAGAGAGGAAGAGAGAGAGAGAGAGAGAGAGAGAGAGAGAGAGAGAGAGAGAGAGAGAGAGAGAAACTATTTCCCAATATGGGAGGAGTCTAGCAGAAGGGATGTGCCCCCGCCCCTCCCCCCAGCCCCGCCATCGTACAAGACAGACTGGCAGATCTCAAAATATGCCGCTATGTCGTATAAAACGGTACATCCGCGTCCCCAACTCGGCATTTATCTCTGCGAAATGATTTTCACTCCCGTTTAAAATGGTATGTAGCGCAATACGTGGCTCAAATTGTTGGAATATAGTCCACCAAATAATGCGTTTCATTTGCCCAATTTGAACATTCCAAGAAAAAGTGACGAGATGTCTCAGTTATGTGGCAATAAGAGCACTTCGGTTGGCCAATAACATAAAGCAACATTTAACTGGCCGCGTTTATTTCTCATTTTACACAGAATAATATTTTCTTTTCCTTTGCCTAGTGATCTGTATATTGGCATCTTCCGCAAGGTATGATAATATTGGATAAGATTCCTCTTGAAAATAGCAACAGAAGAGGCTGTTTTTATTTCGTCATCCAGGTTATTCCACTGTTGAATAGCGCTGGGAATGAATGCATCTTTAAATGCTGTTTCAAGACGGTGTCTAGGCATGATGGAATTTTCAGTATGTCTGAGATTATACTCTGAGATATCCACCATCTTTCGGGGGCAATGTATGTATGTATAATTACTGTATTTTGCAGCTATAGTAGTATACATATCCTACAGCTGCAATTAGGCCTTCTTCGCGTTTGCCCACTGTGTCTTGTCCTCGGCCCAAATCCTTAGCTTCCTCAGGTCCATTCTTGACTTGAGTGCACCTACTCCTGCTTTCTTGAGGTCACCTCGTGGCGCGCTTAGCAGATGTATGCAATGACGTCCTCTCCTGGCTCTTTATTTGCTGGCTTCCAGTAGGGCGAATTCCAAGGCGCTCTATGCAGGTGTGTCTTCTGACACTATCCGGTATATAATTCGGGCAGTTCCCATGGCCGATTTTGTAAAACGTTATTAGATTGTGCTGCTTGCGACGCTCGCTTAAAGATGCTAGGCATGGTTCTTGATATAGCTTTATCAATGGCGTATATTTTCGCAGGCCCGTTATTTCTCTTATTGCATCCTTTTGAATAATTTCAAGATTTTCTGTATCCCGGTCAGAACAACCATCCAAAACCTCACTGTTATGTACTAATACGGCATTACAAATTTTGGATAACGTGTGTCTGTTTAAAGTGTAATCCATTCTACGCATAGTTGATAATATTTTGCCGAACTTTTTATCATTGTATCTATATGAGATGCCCATTTTAGGTAATTTGAAATGGCTACACCAAGCTACTTCGTATATGTAACTGACAATAATAAAGTATTATCCAGAAAGAGACATAGTTGTCGAAAGTTATTGGAATTTGATATTATGAGTTACCCGTTTTTTGTGGGATTGAAGAGTACTAGCCATCGATTTGACCAGGCAGAAATAACATTTAACTCTTTATTTGTTGTCTCTCTATTTGAACAGATGATGAATTTGAGCAATATAACGCAGTGTCATCGTCATACGATCTCAAAATGCTTTCAATATGCATGGAAATGTCATGTATATAGATAAGGAATAGGAGAGTCCCAATCGCCAACACCTGGGGGACGCCAACATCAATTCGACCCAGCGGCGATGTGTCATGCTTAATAATAACACACTGCTGTCTAGAGGAGAGATATCTCTTAAACCATATAGGAATGTCTCCCTCCAGGGCATGCTCATGCAGCTTGAATAGTAGCTCTGTGTGCCAGACTCTGTCAAAAGCTTTTGACATGTCACAAAATATCACACTGGAAGATTTGCGTTCGTCAAGTGCTTTCGACAGAATGTTATATAACGCCATTAGCTGATATATAGTTTAAACGCGTGGACGGACACCCTAGTGATACATGTACAGAAGAGTTTGGCTGATAACATGGTTATACACGTGTTTAATAATAGTCTTTCCATTACTGTGTCAACAATGCTAAGCAAGCAGATGGATCAGTACTTTTCAGGCAGTTCCTTATCCCTTCTTTAAAATAAACCAACGACATTGGCTGCTCTTTAGGCACATGGAAATATGTTAGATTTAAGTGATTTATTAAACAGCAGATATAGTGGAAAGGCAACACCATCCACAGTTTCTTTTACCATCCAAAGTTAAACCCTATAGAAAATGTAGTCTGTAAATATTCATCTACCGGACATTTAATATACAATGCATATAATACGTGCGTGGTGCCTCGCATAATTCTATCCTAGCTGTGCCCGTGTCAGGGTTGATGCGGTTCCATATCAAACACATCTTCCGTCTCTGGGAAAGGTTATGTAGTAATGCTAGTCTGTATAGACAATAAAAAGAGAATTCAAATTAAGGCCATGTTCTCACTAGAGAGTCAATCGGGAAAAACAACATATTTCAGTATGGCGTTATTCCGGATTAAGCCCCTAGTGAGAATACGGCCTAAAGCCATGTTCTCGCTAGAGACTTAGCCGCGTAGCGCAATGCTGAGGTATGGCGTTGTTCTCGATTAACTCTCCAGTGAGAACGCGGCCTAAAATAGTACCTTTTAAGACTAACCTGGGCCGTGTTCTCACTGGAGACCTAACCAGTGTACCGCCATAGTGAAGTATGGCGTTATTCCCGAGTAACTCTCTAGTGAGAATACGGCCTAAGATAATACCATTTAAGACTAACTTAGGCCGTGTTCTCACTGGAGACTTAACCAGCGTACCGTCATAGTGAAGTATGACGTTATTCCCGATTAACTGTTTAGAGAGAACACGGCCTTAGGCCGTGTTCTCATACAGCCCTTATTTCGGTAAATGCTAGCTATATCGGTTAGCGTTCTCATTGGACCGCCCCTTGTCTCAGAACAAATGCGTCACTTATTTCTGAAACTTAATACTACAAAAGTGGCGGTTTATCGTCCGATATATTGGTATTGCTTCCTTGTATGAACACAACCTATTCACTAGTCCCTCAAAATGTGCCAGGTATCGTTTCTGTCAGCATTTTCTCTCACTCTCCGCCAGCTCGCACTACGGTCACCATTTTTTCTCACTCTCCGTCAGGTAGCGCTACCAGTTCAGTGTGAATGCAAACAGATATATCGGTTGTATATTAACCTGCACAGTAGACGAAATAGTATAATAGGAGTGATCAATGAGAAAGATGCCTTAGTTTATGTAGATGGACTTTCACACATAACTGTGCTTTAGCAGAACCTGCTGAAGCACATTTACGTACGAAATATCGTCAAAATAAACTAAATTAGTTTTTAAAATGTACTACCGTGATTGGAATCCTCTTTGTAGTGCCCTTAACTCCATGTGTCTGTAGCAAGCTATATTCAGGAATCTTACTCGATATATCGATCAGTGATACATAATATAAGTTTAATGGCAGTTCATATTCAAACCAGGGTTATCCTAGTTCCGCACATAACCCTATCCTATCCTATGTATCCTATAGGGGAGTGTATGTGCCGTTCCGCGCACAGTCCTTCTCCATCGCTGTGTTAATGGTAATGGAAATTGTACGATAATAAATAAGTACCGGTGTTTCACTGCAATTTAGGTTTGGAGTGGTTGCACACCCATCCATATCATAGCCGCGTATATTTACATGGAAGGGACGGTGCGTTTCTACACTTAGGACGCAGCTCCATCGCTGTATCTATTACAAGTTATGGCCTCAATTTTAAATGCTAAAAAATAAGTGCACACGCCTACGAAATACAACATAAGTGGACAGTTTCACTGCAAATTAATATTGACGTGGTTTCACTCGTAACCATATTCTAGTCATGCGAGAGTGTAGGTGAGTCCAACCCCAGCACTGCATGTTTAAAGGAGACACAGAATGGAAAATGCACAAGTGTCTTTACCGTCTGAATGCAATACATCCTCTTGGGCACTGATGTGTCATACATATTCAGAAAGATGTGCACATGCTATTATTGACAGAATATAATCTATTTCGATATATAATTCCATATGCTTGGTTTTAGAGCTCGGTAATCAAATATTCGTATAATTATATGAACAAATATTCGAAATATTCGAATATTTTAGACGACTGGGCAAGAGAAACTAACTATCGTCGCTAAGGGTATTAAAAGATGGGATTTTTTGGTTGGAGAAACCTATGATTGGCGCTGTGGCAGACACAGATTTCTTATTCATAGTAAAAAAGTACACACGATATGAATCATGAGCACGTGCATAATACAAACTACTAAAGGAACTCACAGGATATCTGTGATCAAATGTCAAAACCTCAAGTCTTTTGATTCAGAAATTGCAGTATGCGCATTGATTGTAACTTCAGGTTGCTGCGCTTATCCATAGCAATCAGTCACGCCTTTGAAAAGGCCCGCTTTGATGATACATTGGTGGCTGTAATTCCGAGGTATGCTTCTGCCAGTTGCCTACTTGTGGATGCTTCTTATCATGTTCCTTCTACCACGCAAGCGGATTCTCATCCAATCCAATGAGTTCCTCATTCAGATACGCGCAATGCACTTTTTTCCTGTTACTGCGTGTGTCTTGGCAACTTTAGGCCGAGTACAATAACAGCCAAATGATGATTAGCCGAAAATGGTTTCAAGGCGTTTTGCTTTTTCTTCATTCAATGGCTCGGTACACAGACCGTACGAACAGTGCTTGCCATAATGTTATAAAACATATTTCTAGCTCACGCCTGGCTGTCAATCATGAAATTAAGGCATGCCCCCAACGGTACATGATTTTGGTCATTAATCAGAGTGCCTAGGGATACCACGCCGTAAACCAATGCAATTGAAATCTAAGTCAATTTTGTCAATTTCCCTAACTATTCGAATATTCGAATGCTATTCGAATATTCATTCATATTGGTCTGTATGAATGAATATTCGAATATTTGAATATTCAGACCGACCTCTACTAGATTTATTGTGTAACATTATTTTAACTCAGTCATGGCGTAGCCCGGCAAATCCTGAATCTGCAGTGATCTTAGGAAATGACCATTTGCAAGCAAAGAGAATAGTGTTTTTGAAAATTTACCATTGGAATGACTGGATCGATAACCAGTCATTCCAGTGGTAAATTTTCAATAAATAGTCTTCTCTTTACCTGCAAATGGACATACAATGAGCAAATAATATGATATTCTTGACCATATCGAGACAATAATGTGTTAACTCATTTACCAGAATCGAATATGATAAGTGGACGTCAGAATCAAATGAGTTAAAGACAATATTTATACATTGATTTTATGTTACGCAATCCATGTTCAATCATATAACTTGGCGTTATGATTACCGGGTTTAGCAAATGAATCCAATACACTGTCGTACACGTCTTACACACCCCTTCTTTTGGAGTTAAAAGAGTGTGGTTCTTTAAGACGGATTGTCGTATGGAAACGCCATCAATTGACACCAGACTATATTTGCCATAGTAAATGTTTTATATTTGATGACTACGGGTCCTAACCAAAGGTGATTGGTGATGGTTCACACAGAGGGTGAGTATGCCCATTATGGCCATGTTTAACATCTGCTGACGCTTCCCACGCGTACAAATCGTAGCAACTATCACAATTACGGTACCAAATATACATCAAATAAAGCATGACGTAGATAATGAGCTTTCTTATTATGGACACATAATTACATAATTACATGAATGATTAGGCAGGCGCGCTTTTATTGGGATCAATTCTAGTCGATTTAGATAAATATACCTAAGTAATTCCGCTCGAACTCGGTCAAGGCTGGCCAGAGATATATTGATGTTCTATCTCAGATTCCGCAATGTGATTTGTTCTGGTAAGGACATTGGCATGGGTTTATATAAAGATATACACCCTCATTTATTGTCGATTGCTCCAATATGTAAATAAACATAGTTAAGCAAATCATTTCTGAAAGCCACACACCTGGCAATTATTCTGATTTTTTACGTACAGTAGATACGAATGGTGAAGAACGCAGGTCGTTTAGTGAGTGATTATGTAATCTTTAGATCCGAAGCAAAGAAATGCCTAGCAAATGATAGATTGATATATATGTACAGCTCTGAGAGAATAGATGTGTCCATGTCCTGCTATGCCCCGCCCATTTTTAGTTAAGCTACGTTCACATTTGACACGTATTTGGAGCGATTTGAAAGTTTGAAACATACTTTCCCAGAATCTAACGTTCAAGGTACGCACCGATAAGGCAGTGGCATCATCCAGTCAACTAAGTTTCAAAATCTAAACTTATCTGTTATCTCAGTCCAATGAGTTAAAAATATACAACAGAAGGTATTAAAGTGTAAATTCAGCAAATACGTCAAATACACAGACTGTCGTGAAGGGCTTTTTTCGTGATGTAGCTACGCCATTTTGTTAGTGAAATCAGCCGGCATGTGATCCATTTGAGTATGACGTGAGACACTTATGTGACAGATTGGATCCCACGATTGAGTTACCGGTGCAGTGAATACTGTCGCAACCTGTATTAGAGCATGACCAGAGCAATGCTGAGTCCCAGCCAAATTCTAACTAAGTACTTCCCACTTTGCATGTGTATTTGAGTCGAATTTAACACAATAACCCATAAATTCCCAGTACCTCTATTTCAAGGTAGCGATACAGGTTAGACGTGACTATTTTGAAACCAATTTGCTTGGGAGCATGTACTATCATATACAGTTTAAACCTTATGGTTTTCATGGTGCTCGCTCTTCGGCATTTTGACTAAGATCACCGTGTATTACCTAGCAAAGAGATTTGATACATTTCAGTAAATGTATAACTTATGTTACCTGAGAGATAAATAAATTGCACATATAAAAAAATATTTTTTGAAAGATTTCAGCAATGTAGTTTAATATGCTTGCCCAATGTTATCCCACTGTTCGGGGTGATACTGAGCTAGCATAGGCAGTCAAAGTTGGGCCGATATTATAATGAACATTGGGCTAATGTTGGGCCCACGTAGTCTTGTTATCTGGGTATTGGTAATGACGTCATACATTTGAGTGACAGATCAGATCCTTACGTTCCTAGCACTGATATATGTGCAGTTACTATGCGGCACGTAATGACAGCAGTACATACTCCCTGATTACGTAAGTTTTTTATTCATGACACTCATTAGATAATAAGTCCTATCAAGTATTGTAAGACATAGTATACGCATTTTTAAGAATAATTTTACCATGACTGCCCTTAATGTATTTGTAATGCTGATATCAAAATTATGTAATTCCTATGCTTTATGCATATGTTATTAAGCGATGTTGTAGTGATCTTATAACGTTTCCAGATGACATGTACATTCAAAGGCATATGGTAGACATTTAGAATGCATTTAGAGATATAGCAGAAATGGATACGGTACAAGATTTGTATGGTAATTCATTGGAGATTCGAACCTATTTTGTATAATCAATCACAATAATATTATCAGGAATCTTGCTCGACGCACACACGGATTAAGCATAGTAAAGGAAAGTGTAATGCTTTTTATATCAATGGATGATTCCTGCTTCTCAATAAATCATATATGACGTCATAATCGACTGCGTCATGAATGACGTAGCTAAGTTCGTCACGAACGCTTAATTGCTGATGGACTAAGTCTTGTGGTGCGAATAGTATGTCTTTACTATTTAATAAACATGCTGTTGAATATTTTGAGACTAATTTCACTGGGCGCTCTTGCTGCCATAGGCAGCACCTAGTCAAATTCTTTTCCAAATATGCAACAACTTACTCGTATAGTTTTCCACACATTGATAGGCATGGAGTTCAGGGATCGATCGATCCCAACACGACCGAAGTGTGGGTGGAGCTTAGCTAGAGATGGGCGGTGCATAGATAAAACTGGATTCCTCCGTTGGCTGCTAAGCATACACCTTATACTGTCAGGTATACAATGTAAATGAATTACAAATATAGAGACATATGCATTATGGCTATTACTAACATTGATATTGTCGGGTCGAGTATAGGTACTATTCATTTCCGCGCGATCGCGTGATCCGGACTATCACTACTTCCAGGTTGTTTTACTGTAATGCAATGGAGTTCACCCATTCGTCGTGTGTGCATGTGTTCATTGCTTAGTAGTAAGGGACAAGACTGGACGTGTGGCATGCATTTCCCAGGTCAAGTAGTTGAAATTCTGAACTGGAGTCCTCAGCGCTAGCAAGTTGCAATGCCAAAATCCCTGACACGGAAGCGATGGTCCGTACATATATCCGGCAATTGGATGCTCTACGACGCCATTGCGTAAATTCAGCGTGGGAAGTAGCGTTGTCCATTTATTTCCGGTTAATAGAGACAATTTATGTAGCCGTGTTTGTCTGTATAGACGATAAAACAGGATTCAAATCTAATACCTTTTAAGACTAAATTAATGTACCTTTGCAGTTTTAGCTATGCCCAGCTCATCTCTAACTAAGCTCCACCAACACTTTGCCGCGTTGGGATCGATCGATCCCTGAACTGGCTGTCTATCAATTTCCAGAAAACTATGCGGGTGAGTTGTTTAATATATTGAAACTAAGTTAACTGGGTCTTGTTGCTATGGCAGCAACAGCACCTAGTCAAATTGGTATCAACATATTTAACATCATCTTTATTAAATAGTAAAGAAATACTTTTCATACCACAAGGCGTATTCCGTCACCAATTAATAGTTCGTAACGAAGTTATCTACGTCATTCTAATTGATGCTGACGTCATCCTACACTTGGCATAGTTGATTAAGCCGTCATATGATCGATGGATAAACTGGAAGGTCTATTTATTTTGACGACTTTCGCACACAAATATGTTTGATCAGGTCCTCATAGAGTTATGTGCGAAAGTTCGTCAAAATAAACTAAGTTAGTTTTACCTTCGAATCCTGTTTTATTGTTCTTTGCTCAGTGCTGTTATAGTGAGCATGTAATTATTTTCACGCGGGCATGTTATGAACAGTCCGGCAGTATGGAGGAGAATACAGAGAATTGAAGGGATGATGCTTGTGCTTTGTATGGTTACTCTATTCTCCGGCTGTAGTAGTAGAAACAATATCATGGCATATCACGGGATAGTCCGCGATTATAAAATACATTTAATAACAGTATCAGGAACACATTTAGACATGAAGAGGTTTGATTAAATTTACATGCGTCGCGAGCACTGAAGGGAGTTTCTGGACGGAGACACTGTTTCGGAAATAAGGTCTGTAGCGGATAATTTGATTAGCAGATGATCAAAGGCACTCCGAAATAAATTCCCCAGCGGCCTCGTGTTACATTGACATACAAAGCTTTTTTGGAAATACGTTTATACGTTACCTAGGAAGTCTTGCCATGAGCCATGGCGGGGAGCGTCATTTATACAACACATCCGTACATCCCTGGGCCGCGCATGCTCCTTAGATCGCGGTAGCTCATTGCCAGGCTGTGTTATCCTGGGAATACAAACAATCGAGATGATTTGTGAGCCCGGATGTGTGAGTACGTGTGTGATATTACCAGCAATATGTCAGGAAATGATATTGTTTTCCATAGAAGGTTTTTGTTAGCTTGTCTCCTTTGCTTGACTCAACGGACGAGGGAATGCTGGTTCATAATTAGAACGTCGCTACAAAGTTGCATGAAGTTTAATTCGATGTATTCTGAATTCAGGAATGATCGGAGATAATGGGAAATAAAGCTAGCTTTAAGTTCAACTGTCTATGTTATGAGGTAGATATCCTGACCAGCATAGACATACATACCCAGAAGCTATACATATTAGTGCCATGGCTTAGCCCAGCCAGATGAGTCACATACGTACACGTCTATGCGTATGGATCGCGTGCTTATAATTCACCTTTTTAGAGTATCGATCTATCAATCTAACGCTATATCACAGCATAATCCGCTAAGCGGCGTGTAGGTTGACGTCATAATCATTACGTCATGCATGTAATAATCCGACACGGTGTACAAATTATGTCTCTACTTTTTAATAAATATGCTGTTGAACATTTTGAAACTAATTTGCCTGGACGCTGTTGCTGCCCAATCAAATTAGTTCCAAAATATACGATAGCTTACCTGTATAGTATATGAAAATTGATAGTCAGAGAGTTCAGAGATAGATCGATCCCAACACGAACAAGGTGTTGGTGGAGCTTATATAGAGATGGGCGGGGTATAGCTAAAGTGGATAGGTCAATTGCAAGTATTCAGTAAAATAGCGAGGACATAAATCGATTTAGCGATTCGTGTTTTGCCAAATTATCGTGAAGAGCCAGTCACATGGTAATTAATCAGATTATATTGAGGATAATACGCAGTTCATTGAAACGCCTCGGTCAAATGACGTCATGCGTTTGGAGTTTCGTCAGAGAAAGTTGTGCCATTTGTTTGAGTTCCGTTGAAGGAGTACAGACACGATAATGAAAGCAATGAAGGAATCCAGTTTTATCTATGTCCAACCACCCCTAGATAAGACCCTCCCACGCTTTTTCGGTACAGGAATCGATCGATCAGTGTACTCTCTGATTCTCAATTTTCAGAAAACTATACATGTAAGCTGAATTTATTAGGACCTAATTCGACTCGGTGTTGCTGCCACGTATTGCGCCGACAGCGTCCAGTCAAATTAGTTTCAAAATATTCAACAGCATGTTTAATACGGTGTAGCGACATACAATTCGTACAATCTGACTGACTATTAAGCGTTTAAGATGGTCTAAATCGTGTCATTCATAACGCAATTTAGTATGACGTCAGCCTACACACCGCGTAATTGATTATTACATCAGATGATTGACTGCAAAACTGGAATTCCTCCATTAGTGCGAGTTTCTCTCGCTCTGTATGCGTGCGTGCGTGCGTGCGTGTGGGCGAGCGAGAGAGAGAGAGAAAGAGAGAGAGAGAGAGAGAGAGAGGAGGGAGGGAGGGAGGGAGGGAGGGAGGTGTGGGAGAGAGGGAGAAAGAGAGAGAGAGAGAGAGAGAGAGAGAGGGTGCGTGTGTGGTCTGCGTGCGGTGTGCGCGTGTGCATGTGCATCCCGGATCTAGAAATCCACTGATTCGATACCTATTCCAAATGTACAAGAGCGTGTGTTACCGTACTAAGCCCTTTGGCCGCGATACGGAATTTAAAAAGCTGAATATGGATATGATCAAATACCTGATCTATGGGTGTCTGTAAAACTCCTCGTGCAATTTCGAATTGTCTCTAATTCAACACGGTCGATAGAATCTTGGTAGCGTACGGGTTCTGGATTTTTGAAAGGATTTTCTAAATTTGTTCCGATTTACGGATTTTTTATCACGCCCAACGTTTATGAAGCTTAGTGTAGGCGTATTATGGTTACCTTTCCAGTGTTAATTTTTGGACTAAATCGAACTAACAGTTTCCAAGATATTAACATATTTAGAATTTGATCCGATCCGGATTCGGGTTCCTTAACCCGGAACACGGGCAGTGTCTGGAAATTATCGCGCGCACACCCATCTCTCTCTCTCTCTCTCTCTCTCTCTCTCTCTCTCTCTCTCTCTCTCTCTCTCTCTCTCTCTCTCTCTCTCTCTGCCTCTCTCTCTCTCTCTCTCTCTCTCTCTCTCACTCTGTCTGTCTCTTTCTCTCGACCCTTCTTCCCTCCATCCACCCCTTCCTCCTCCACCACCCACCCCTCGGCCCCTACTCTCCCTCCCCACCCTCTCTCTCACACACACACACACACTCTCTCTCTCTCTCTCTCTCTCTTTCTCTCTCTCTCTCGTCAATCCAGCATCAATATTCATTCTTCACGGCGATGCCGTGCTAGCGACACTGTGACATTGACAACAACAGTAATTAACTAATTAAATAACAAGTGACTCGCAGTCGTGCTGTGAAAATTGATGACGAATATTGAGTTTGTAGCCAGATGACTGAAGCCGTGTGTAACGACTGACCTAATAATTTAAAAAACCGTCATTGACACCATATTTTACATAATAGACTGAGCGAGAGTTAATGTTGGAAAATCCATGGGGAAATGATCTTGTGTGAATGACCTATATATCTATATATATTATATTCCTGAATGTGTTGGTCTTTTTAAAGCAGCCTAGCATCAGATTGAACAGCCTCTACCATCGCGTTACAACGTGTCGCGCTCTATAGTTATTACAATAATCGTTTCTTATTAGAAATAAAGAAAGCGAAATAGTCATAGCAATGCCAACCATACATATGATATCACGCAGAGGAAAAATGGAAACACATACGGAGAGATTGGAGCTACCTAACCAATCCGGCTATATTGATCAACCCCAGTGAATAATACAACTTAACATGTTTAAGAGCAACTTGTACCACACTGTGCGTTTTCATAATTATTTAACCTGCTAGACTTGCAATGCAAGTGTTTCAATGTAAGCACGATTATCCAAAAGGGACTTGAATATATTGAGACTATTTCGACTGGACCTACGTGTGCAATAGGTAGCAACATTACATAATCGTACTAGCTTTAGAATATTCAAGAGAAGGTGTCCATTTCAGTGCTCTGATGTACAAAGCGTTGACATAGCAATTGCTATTTTGAAGTATGGTTATATTGTTGGAATTATCTGACATTTACGTCAGTGTTGCCTTCAACTTGATCAACTATACAGAGACATTCTGTTGAGTATTTTGAAACTAATTCGACTGAAGTCGGTACTGTTATATTGTGCTGCACTGCTGACATGGACACTCGTGAGCCATTTTCACGATCTGTTGAATCGCGTTAAACTAATATGACCGGAAGCTGTTGCTGCCTTAGGCAATGTTATTTCAATATACTGAACACATTAATGCTGGCTTTAATGGAGGGGTCTGTACTGCCACTCACATAGATGCCATCATAATCACGTGACATTCAGTGAGTAACTATTTGAAGTTACTTACCCGCCAAAGATCAGCACTATTTACTAGTTTCTAGTGAAATACAAATTTTGGTCCACTGAGCTCCACAAGTTATGTAATTTGTACTAACTCAAGTCTAAGCGCTGTAAAATGGTTACTCACTCGTAAAAACCCTGTAGTACATTATTAACAGGACTAGCCTCATACCCACCCTGGCTACAGTTACGTTCTGTGTGGCGAGCAATGGTACTGATCCATTTCTGATACATTTCTACCGGTGCCCAGCACGTTTCTAGCTGTATCTAGCAAATTTATAGCTGTTACTAACCCATTTCTAGCTAATCCACACCCATTTCTAGCTACGCTCTTCCAACTTTGTACGCGTGTTGGAATACATTTGTATTCATTTGGCCCTGAACTATAAGAATCGCAATTTCAGGGCCACTACATAGGACTGCTGTGTAATATTTTAAAACTACTCATGGCGGCAACAGCTCCAAATCAAATTAGTTTCTCAATATTCAACATACTGCTTATTAAAGTGAAAATCCATCAAAGACATACAATTCATAAACTTGACAGACTTTCCAATGTCCATGGCGGGTTAGATAGGTTATCACGAAGGTGGCATTAACTAACTTTAGTGACATAATTAAATATGACCTCAGGTAATTGAGTGACAGATCTTATCCCTCCATAATGAGCGTAATAAGGTTGCTAATACGCTGAGCTGATACTGCTGAAAGAGAGCGCGTTAAGAATTTACAGGAGAAACAGCCAGCGAATACGGCATTCTCAAGAGCCCCAGATAACCCACTACGATGAACTCAGTGTTACCATGTTCATGGCGAAGACGGACAATAACAGCCGCTGCAGTGGTCTTGAGGAATGTCGATGTGTAGGCCAAGAGAAGACTATTTTTGAAGATTTACAACTGAAATGACATTGCTCGATAACCGAGTCAGAAATTCCAGTGATGAATATTTAAAAATAGTATTCTCTTGGCCTGCAAACTAGACATTTAATATATGCAAATATTTTTATTTTCTTGACCAAAATTTAATCATTAAAGGACCGCAATTGTGAATGTTATCGCAAAAGACTCATATATCATGTCCGATATTGGACTAAATGAGGCACCATATGCTATTACACAGTAACCGGAGTAACTGCGTACGTTTTATACTTAAATGCACTTAGTATGGGGGTGGTGGTGGATTTATGGAACCAATTGGATGCTCTGTACTGTCTAATTATGTAATCTTCCATTTGCTCGAGTCTTGTTGTAGAACTCTATTTGTTACGTTTCTCTAGGAATGGTTGGGCAAATTAAATAGCAGTAGTCCGGATTTCTTTCATTCCCACAATAATCAATAACGGCAATACGATCAAAGACTGTATCGCTAGGTGCATCCATTGCATGTCTCAACTTGCACCCACATTCAATGCAATTATCGCAATAACGCCATGTAGCAAGCGCATTTTAAATGTTCGTTAATAAGCAACCAGGGCCCTGTACAAGGCGAAAACCCCAAACATGTGACATCAATGGCTAAGCCAGTTTTGAATTCAATCAGTGAGCGAAATGAGAAACGTAATCTTTCTAGTCCATTTGCGTTTTCAGAGGATCGGCAAAAAGCTAGTTTCTAATACTCGGTTTATATGAATATAAGAGTATTTGCCCGGGTATTTGCATGATGGGCAATAACGACCTGATAATGAGACATTGAACCAGGGTAGTTATAATGGTGTGATCCGGTCTCTCACCCAAGTATATGCTGTCCTCATCAACTAGGTAACATGCTGGCTGACGTCACAATCAGAATCATATAGCTTCGTCATGAATAACGGAATGGTAAAACGAAGAGGTACGCATTGTATGTCTTGAATGAATTTAAATTGTAATACTCCTTCAGTTGAATGTTTTGAAACTAATTGGACTGAAATACGGTGCTGCCTATGTATGAAATGGTTGATATGAAAACTGTGACGACTAGACTGCCGGAGAACGTGCTGACTCGCGAATTTATTTTCAGTTTTGCAAATCCAATGGACCTTTCCGGTTTTAGCTATGCCCCGCCCATCTCTAGCTAAGCTCCGCTCATGATGGTATCGATCGATCTCTGAACACCCTGCCTATCAATTTCGAGAAAACTACACAGGTAAGCTGTTGGCAGCAACAGCGCCCAGTCAAATTAGTTTCAAAATATTCAACAGCATGTTTATTAAATGGCAAAGAATTACAAATACATGCAATTCATACACCGTGTCGGACTATTTGAAATATAATGGCGGTCTATATGGAACCCTTTGTGACTTAATGAGTGTGACGTCATCATACACGCGCTAAGCCTATTATGGCGGCATACGAGGTCAGATGATGGATGGATACTCCGCAAATACAATTAGTGACTCCATGACCTATATATGTGTCCATTGATCAGGTATTCTATTTGTCGAGCCAACCATAACAAGATTGGTTCCCTCAGTTTGGTTAATCTACTTTCCTGCACTCAGGATGTATCAAGTGAATAATGTGATGGACAGACATCCAAAGAGGCAATGGAATTTCCAAAAATACTCACTCTGGTCTTTGGTGGTGAGGGTAATAATGTTTGTGTAATGATGATTTATTGCGATATTGACGACAAATGGGCATTTCCAGTTCATCCATCCATCATATGACGTCATATTCAACTGTGTGACGCATAGGATAACGTCATACCCAATTACAGCAAGAATTTCTAGATTTAGTCCGTCTTAAATGCGTAATAGTCGGGCACAGTGCACGAATTGCATGTCTTTGCTATTTACTGAGCATGATGTTGATTATTTTGAAATTAGGCCGCAACAGCACCCAGTCAAACTAGTTTCAGAATATTATAGTGTATGTATAATGTATAGTTTTCTGAAAATTGAGATTCAGAGAGTGCAGCGATCGATTGATCCCAACACGAGCGATGTGTGGGTGGAGCTTAGCTAGAGATGGGCGGGGCATAGCTAAAACTGGAAAGGTCCATTGCAAGGGCGATGAGCCCAATGGTCATAATTTCATCGCACACTGATGATAGAGACCATGGATTTAGGCTGGAATGGATCTTATGACATGTGCCACTTGATTAATGAGTAGGAAGTGGTGATGGAATAGGGATATTGGAAGATCAATTCAAATTTCGAATATATATCAGGGCATATAGCGAACAATTTCATAATAAATTGCAACCTTATATCTCCTTCACGCATTTCTTAAGCTTTCATTTCATTGGAATAACTTCACTAATGGGTCAAGAACGGCACATATGGTGATTACATTACATATTTCAGAAACTTAATCTAAACAAATTCGGTGATGTATCTTCTGATATATCGTTGCCGCTTCCCTGTGTGAACGCAGCCCATTCCCTGAAAATTTACTAGGTAACCTTACGCTACGGTCACCTTTTTATCTCACTCTCCGCCAAGTAGCGCTATCGTGGAGTCCAGGATTATCTTCAACCAGTGTGAATGCAAACAGATAGATCCGTTATGTATTAACCTGCATAGCACACGAATTAGTTCAGCAGAATTAGGCAATGTGAAAGAGGCTTAATTATCTACTTTGGCTGAAAGCTGGCGTTGCTGCCTGAGGCAGCACCAGCTTCAAGCCCTATTGGTTTCAAAATATTGAACAACTTACATATTCCATGACTGGAGATGTGCTATACTGGGATTACAGATTCAAATGGGGAAACTGCGATAATTGTTTTTCATTCGGGGCTCCTTATTTTAGGGGTCTAGGGGCTGTATCCCCGGTAGACCATGTCTGAATCCGGCTCTGCTAACAGCCATGCTGTCGGTTCCGTGACATTTATAATTTAATCATATAAATATAACCTAGTGTATGGCGTGTATCGTGACTGACAAACTAATCCATATTTCCAATCCTGTTAGCCCCTATTGTCTCAACTTGTGGTTTATAATGGTAAAACCTGCTACAACGTCCTCTGCAGTTGTCTGGCGAACTGTTTATTTGCAGGCTAAGTGAAGACTATTTCTTTTTAATTTAACAGTGTAATGACTGGCTCGGTTACCGAGCCAGTCATTCCAGTGATAAATTTTCAAGAATAGTCTTCTCATGGCCTTCAAATGGACACTGACCAAACACAACTTTGTATTCTCTTTCCCATTAACGCGTTACTCGTCAAACCGATAAAAACATCCCTTAAAAACGATTTCCAGAAATTCCAGCTACAAACCGGTCTTCTCCTGGTCAGCTATTAGTCATTCACTGAGCAAAAATTTCAAATTGCTTGAAAACTCTTGACAAAGTAATGGCTTAATTGATAAAAGTCGCCTGTTGAGCGCTTTGAGGTGCGGTTGAGACACAAGGGGTTAACTATTACCATGCAATATGCGTGAGCTCTGATGAGGATTGCCATCCTGGTATTAGCTACTGCTGAACGATATCATTATCGTAGAAAGAAACCACTCGATTCATTGGCACAGTCCTGATATCCTGATTATTCAAAATTATAGCTCACTTTTAAAATTATTGATGCTATTGGTGCAAGGCTCCTAAATCAGGGCCGGTAATCAATTTTATATTATTCTTTCAATGAAAGCTGATATTATTTAGACATTGAACAGGGAAGTAATCAATGCAGACTCAATGCAATCCAAATAATGGAAATAGGTTGACTAAATACCGCTCAAACTAGTGAATAATATAATTATCCAACGTGTAAACATTTGTTAATGGAAAGTCAATATTATTCTGCGAAGGCAATACATAAAGCAGCAGCCACGAAAAATTACCCATGTATCCTGACATTGAATCATAATTGTCGCATTAACTTGTTTAATCAAATAGGGTGTTCGCTTTCTCTTTTATTACGGACAGAATGGTACTTTGCTTTCGTGAAGTTAGCTGTTTTTGTTTCAACAATAATTAATATTTGACTTAGTCAGATAACACGTGTGAACACTGTAGTTGCAACTTAGCCAGCTTTGCCAAACAAGTCAAAACATTTGACAAACCTACTGACTGACCTACCGACTTGTCAATTAACTGACTGAGCGACTGACTCGGCAACTGACTGACTGACAGCCTGCCCGACCGACAGCCAGATTAACAGACCAACTAACCGACAAACCGACTGGCTAGTCGAGTGTCCGACCGACTGACCAAATGACCGATCGACCTACCGACCGACTGCCAAGACGACTGACTGATTGGCTGACCACCCAGCCAGCGGATCGACTTCCCGACCAAACGAATTACCGACTGATCAACTGGACGATTTAACAACCAACAGGCCAGGCCAACCGACCGTCTGACAGACCGACCGACTGACCGACCGACCGAAGGATTGAGTGACCAACTAACAGGCCGACTGATGGACTGACAGACAGACTAACAAACCGACCATCGACTTTCCGACCACCTGACTGGACACCCGACTGTTTGACTAACTGCCAGAATGGCCGACTGGCTGACTAAACGATTGACAGACGAATAAAGTGAGACTGACCAAATTGAATGACCGACATACTGACTGACCAACTGATCAACAACAAACTGACTGACAGATTGACCAACCTACCAAGTGGCTGGCCGACCACCAGACCAAGAGACAAACAGACTGACGATTTGAGAGACACAAGTAAAAACAAAATGGTGGTCATGACAGCAATACCTGCCTATTAACCATTTTATTCAGAATGACCAAATACAACATGTCGTCGATGTTATATATTATGTTGCGTATATCGAAGGAAATTTCACATGATCCTGTTAGCAAGAAGGTTCTACATCAAACGAGTCAACAGTTTAGCTCCGCGTTTATCTTTAACTTGGGATCATGAATGCTCGGTGTAACAACGGTTACGGTATTTAATACGTAGCACAATATTTAATAGCATAAGAAATGCAACATTAACATAAGAATATAGTTTGTTAGCAGGAATGGTCTCCTAGAATACCGAACACACACGCATACATGCATACATGCATTCATATGGAGGAGCATTACATGTACGTGCGCTATCCTGCAAGCACAATGCACAGAGGAACACAGATAAAAACTAACACAAACACATATACCAATGCACAGGTTTATGTATCAAACAAGTAACGCAACCAATCAAAGCTAATATTATGGGTAAATCTTTATAGTATGAGGTGAATTCCCCGAATTGTCAATGTTATTTTACATTTACACGCTGTATATACGATGCACACATTCATAAATTGACGCTTGGAACTTGTGAACTCAACTTGAACCGCTATATCCATTTCCGTTACAACCCACCAGTTTCAGCATCAGCTCGTTAACCCGTAGATATTAGCAGGCAAGTGGTAAGATTGCCGTAGACCGATTTGAGCGAATGCCGATTAGCAATCTGAAAATAACGTCATTGAATGATGTTGCTAATATCGAAATCAGCATGGTAGAGCAACATACATTAAAGTTTTTTTATTAATTAGTTAGTAAACAACCGGTAAATGACTATGGTTAAGAAGCTGCACATGATATCTATCGTTACGTCAATTTACGATTCAATCAGCGATGGAAATAAAAAAAAGAAATCTGTTCAAGCCTATTGCATTTCTGGAGGATTTGCCAAAGATATTTCTTGCCCTGTCATAATCCTGTACTCGTATATCAAATCATTCTTGCGTGCTAACAATATGGCACTGATTCAAACCGACTGCGTAAAGAGGAATCGCGAATCCTTTTTGTGTATTTGAGAGCTGGACAATGGACCGTTCCATTTTTAACTATGTCCCGCCCATCCCTAGCTAATCTCTACCCACGCCTCACTCGTGTTGGGATCGACCGATCTCTGAACACCCTGCCTATCAATTTCGAGAAAACTACACAGGTAAGCTGTTGGCAGCAACAGCGCCCAGTCAAATTAGTTTCAAAATATTCAACAGCATGTTTATTAAATAGCAAAGAATTACAAATAAATGCAATTCATACACCGTGTCGGACTATTTGAAATATAATGACGGTCTATATGGAACCCTTTGTGACTTAATGAGTGTGACGTCATCATACACGCGCTAAGCCTATTATGGCGGCATACGAGGTCAGATGATGGATGGATACTCCGCAAATACAATTAGTGACTCCATGACCTATATATGTGTCCATTGATCAGGTATTCTATTTGTCGAGCCAACCATAACAAGATTGGTTCCCTCAGTTTGGTTAATCTACTTTCCTGCACTCAGGATGTATCAAGTGAATAATGTGATGGACAGACATCCAACGAGGCAATGTAATTTCCAAAAATACTCACTCTGGTCTTTGGTGGTGAGGGTAATAATGTTTGTGTAATGATGATTTATTGCGATATTGACGACAAATGGGCCTTTCCAGTTCATCCATCCATCATATGACGTCATATTCAACTGTGTGACGCATAGGATAACGTCATACCCAATTACAGCATGAATTTCTAGATTTAGTCCGTCTTAAATGCGTAATAGTCGGGCACAGTGCACGAATTGCATGTCTTTGCTATTTACTGAGCATGATGTTGATTATTTTGAAATTAGGCCACAACAGCACCCAGTCAAACTAGTTTCAGAATATTATAGTGTATGTATAATGTATAGTTTTCTGGAAATTGAGATTCAGAGAGTGCAGCGATCGATTGATCCCAACACGAGCGATGTGTGGGTGGAGCTTAGCTAGAGATGGGCGGGGCATAGCTAAAACTGGAAAGGTCCATTGCAAGGGCGATGAGCCCAATGGTCATAATTTCATCGCACACTGATGATAGAGACCATGGATTTAGGCTGGAATGGATCTTATGACATGTGCCACTTGATTAATGAGTAGGAAGTGGTGATGGAATAAGAATATTGGCAGATCAACTCAAATTTCGAATATATATCAGGGCATATAGCGAACAATTTCATAATAAATTGCAACCTTATATCTCCTTCACGCATTTCTTAAGCTTTCATTTCATTGGAATAACTTCACTAATGGGTCAAGAACGGCACATATGGTGATTACATTACATATTTCAGAAACTTAATCTAAACAAATTCGGTGATGTATCTTCTGATATATCGTTGCCGCTTCCCTGTGTGAACGCAGCCCATTCCCTGAAAATTTACTAGGTAACCTTACGCTACGGTCACCTTTTTATCTCACTCTCCGCCAAGTAGCGCTATCGTGGAGTCCAGGATTATCTTCAACCAGTGTGAATGCAAACAGATAGATCCGTTATGTATTAACCTGCATAGCACACGAATTAGTTCAGCAGAATTAGGCAATGTGAAAGAGGCTTAATTATCTACTTTGGCTGAAAGCTGGCGTTGCTGCCTGAGGCAGCACCAGCTTCAAGCCCTATTGGTTTCAAAATATTGAACAACTTACATATTCCATGACTGGAGATGTGCTATACTGGGATTACAGATTCAAATGGGGAAACTGCGATAATTGTTTTTCATTCGGGGCTCCTTATTTTAGGGGTCTAGGGGCTGTATCCCCGGTAGACCATGTCTGAATCCGGCTCTGCTAACAGCCATGCTGTCGGTTCCGTGACATTTATAATTTAATCATATAAATATAACCTAGTGTATGGCATGTATCGTGACTGACAAACTAATCCATATTTCCAATCCTGTTAGCCCTTATTGTCTCAACTTGTGGTTTATAATGGTAAAACCTGCTACTACGTCCTCTGCAGTTGTCTGGCGAACTGTTTATTTGCAGGCTAAGTGAAGACTATTTCTTTTTAATTTAACAGTGTAATGACTGGCTCGGTTACCGAGCCAGTCATTCCAGTGATAAATTTTCAAGAATAGTCTTCTCATGGCCTTCAAATGGACACTGACCAAACACAACTTTGTATTCTCTTTCCCATTAACGCGTCACTCGTCAAACCGATAAAAACATCCCTTAAAAACGATTTCCAGAAATTCCAGCTACAAACCGGTCTTCTCCTGCTCAGCTATTAGTCATTCACTGAGCAAAAATTTCAAATTGCTTGAAAACTCTTGACAAAGTAATGGCTTAATTGATAAAAGTCGCCTGTTGAGCGCTTTGAGGTGCGGTTGAGACACAAGGGGTTAACTATTACCATGCAATATGCGTGAGCTCTGATGAGGATTGCCATCCTGGTATTAGCTACTGCTGAATGATATCATTATCGTAGAAAGAAACCACTCGATTCATTGGCACAGTCCTGATATCCTGATTATTCAAAATTATAGCTCACTTTTAAAATTATTGATGCTATTGGTGCAAGGCTCCTAAATCAGGGCCGGTAATCAATTTTATATTATTCTTTCAATGAAAGCTGATATTATTTAGACATTGAACAGGGAAGTAATCAATGCAGACTCAATGCAATCCAAATAATGGAAATAGGTTGAATAAATACCGCTCAAACTAGTGAATAATATAATTATCCAACGCGTAAACATTTGTTAATGGAAAGTCAATATTATTCTGCGAAGGCAATACATAAAGCAGCAGCCACGAGAAATTACCCATGTATCCTGACATTGAATCATAATTGTCGCATTAACTTGTTTAATCAAATAGGGTGTTCGCTTTCTCTTTTATTACGGACAGAATGGTACTTTGCTTTCCTGAATTTAGCTGTTTTTGTTTCAACAATAATTAATATTTGACTTAGTCAGATAACACGTGTGAACACTATAGTTGCAACATAGCCAGCTTTGCCAAACAAGTCAAAACATTTGACAAACCTACTGACTGACCTACCGACTGGTCAATTAACTGACTGAGCGACTGACTCGGCAACTGACTGACTGACAGCCTGCCCGACCGACAGCCAGATTAACAGACCAACTATCCGACCAACCGACTGGCTAGTCGAGTGTCCGACCGACTGACCAAATGACCGATCGACCTACCGACCGACTGCCAAGACGACTGACTGATTGGCTGACCATCCAGCCAGCGGATCGACTGCCCGACCAAACGAATTACCGACTGATCAACTGGACGATTTAACAACCAACAGGCCAGGCCAACCGACCATCTGACAGACCGACCGACTGACCGACCGACCGAAGGATTGAGTGACCAACTAACAGGCCGACTGATGGACTGACAGACAGACTAACAAACCTACCATCGACTTTCCGACCACCTGACTGGACACCCGACTGTTTGACTAACTGCCAGAATGGCCGACTGGCTGACTAAACGATTGACAGACGAATAAAGTGAGAGACTGACCAAATTGAATGACCGACATACTGACTGACCAACTGATCAACAACAAACTGACTGACAGATTGACCAACCTACCAAGTGGCTGGCCGACCACCAGACCAAGAGACAAACAGACTGACGATTTGAGAGACACAAGTAAAAACAAAATGGTGGTCATGACAGCAATACCAGCCTATTAACCATTTTATTCAGAATGACCAAATACAACATGTCGTCGATGTTATATATTATGTTGCGTATATCGAAGGAAATTTCACATGATCCTGTTAGCAAGAAGGTTCTACATCAAACGAGTCAACAGTTTAGCTCCGCGTTTATCTTTAACTTGGGATCATGAATGCTCGGTGTAACAACGGTTACGGTATTTAATACGTAGCACAATATTTAATAGCATAAGAAATGCAACATTAACATAAGAATATAGTTTGTTAGCAGGAATGGTCTCCTAGAATACCGAACACACACGCATACATGCATACATGCATTCATATGGAGGAGCATTACATGTAAGTGCGCTATCCTGCAAGCACAATGCACAGAGGAACACAGATAAAAACTAACACAAACACATATACCAATGCACAGGTTTATGTATCAAACAAGTAACGCAACCAATCAAAGCTAATATTATGGGTAAATCTTTATAGTATGAGGTGAATTCCCCGAATTGTCAATGTTATTTTACATTTACACGCTGTATATACGATGCACGCATTCATAAATTGACGCTTGGAACTTGTGAACTCAACTTGAACCGCTATATCCATTTCCGTTACAACCCACCAGTTTCAGCATCAGCTCGTTAACCCGTAGATATTAGCAGGCAAGTGGTAAGATTGCCGTAGACCGATTTGAGCGAATGCCGATTAGCAATCTGAAAATAACGTCATTGAATGATGTTGCTAATATCGAAATCAGCATGGTAGAGCAACATACATTAAAGTTTTTTTATTAATTAGTTAGTAAACAACCGGTAAATGACTATGGTTAAGAAGCTGCACATGATATCTATCGTTACGTCAATTTACGATTCAATCAGCGATGGAAATAAAAAAAAGAAATCTGTTCAAGCCTATTGCATTTCTGGAGGATTTGCCAAAGATATTTCTTGCCCTGTCATAATCCTGTACTCGTATATCAAATCATTCTTGCGTGCTAACAATATGGCACTGATTCAAACCGACTGCGTAAAGAGGAATCGCGAATCCTTTTTGTGTATTTGAGAGCTGGACAATGGACCGTTCCATTTTTAACTATGTCCCGCCCATCCCTAGCTAATCTCTACCCACGCCTCACTCGTGTTGGGATCGACCGATCTCTGAACACCCTGCCTATCAATTTCGAGAAAACTACACAGGTAAGCTGTTGGCAGCAACAGCGCCCAGTCAAATTAGTTTCAAAATATTCAACAGCATGTTTATTAAATAGCAAAGAATTACAAATAAATGCAATTCATACACCGTGTCGGACTATTTGAAATATAATGACGGTCTATATGGAACCCTTTGTGACTTAATGAGTGTGACGTCATCATACACGCGCTAAGCCTATTATGGCGGCATACGAGGTCAGATGATGGATGGATACTCCGCAAATACAATTAGTGACTCCATGACCTATATATGTGTCCATTGATCAGGTATTCTATTTGTCGAGCCAACCATAACAAGATTGGTTCCCTCAGTTTGGTTAATCTACTTTCCTGCACTCAGGATGTATCAAGTGAATAATGTGATGGACAGACATCCAACGAGGCAATGTAATTTCCAAAAATACTCACTCTGGTCTTTGGTGGTGAGGGTAATAATGTTTGTGTAATGATGATTTATTGCGATATTGACGACAAATGGGCCTTTCCAGTTCATCCATCCATCATATGACGTCATATTCAACTGTGTGACGCATAGGATAACGTCATACCCAATTACAGCATGAATTTCTAGATTTAGTCCGTCTTAAATGCGTAATAGTCGGGCACAGTGCACGAATTGCATGTCTTTGCTATTTACTGAGCATGATGTTGATTATTTTGAAATTAGGCCACAACAGCACCCAGTCAAACTAGTTTCAGAATATTATAGTGTATGTATAATGTATAGTTTTCTGGAAATTGAGATTCAGAGAGTGCAGCGATCGATTGATCCCAACACGAGCGATGTGTGGGTGGAGCTTAGCTAGAGATGGGCGGGGCATAGCTAAAACTGGAAAGGTCCATTGCAAGGGCGATGAGCCCAATGGTCATAATTTCATCGCACACTGATGATAGAGACCATGGATTTAGGCTGGAATGGATCTTATGACATGTGCCACTTGATTAATGAGTAGGAAGTGGTGATGGAATAAGAATATTGGCAGATCAACTCAAATTTCGAATATATATCAGGGCATATAGCGAACAATTTCATAATAAATTGCAACCTTATATCTCCTTCACGCATTTCTTAAGCTTTCATTTCATTGGAATAACTTCACTAATGGGTCAAGAACGGCACATATGGTGATTACATTACATATTTCAGAAACTTAATCTAAACAAATTCGGTGATGTATCTTCTGATATATCGTTGCCGCTTCCCTGTGTGAACGCAGCCCATTCCCTGAAAATTTACTAGGTAACCTTACGCTACGGTCACCTTTTTATCTCACTCTCCGCCAAGTAGCGCTATCGTGGAGTCCAGGATTATCTTCAACCAGTGTGAATGCAAACAGATAGATCCGTTATGTATTAACCTGCATAGCACACGAATTAGTTCAGCAGAATTAGGCAATGTGAAAGAGGCTTAATTATCTACTTTGGCTGAAAGCTGGCGTTGCTGCCTGAGGCAGCACCAGCTTCAAGCCCTATTGGTTTCAAAATATTGAACAACTTACATATTCCATGACTGGAGATGTGCTATACTGGGATTACAGATTCAAATGGGGAAACTGCGATAATTGTTTTTCATTCGGGGCTCCTTATTTTAGGGGTCTAGGGGCTGTATCCCCGGTAGACCATGTCTGAATCCGGCTCTGCTAACAGCCATGCTGTCGGTTCCGTGACATTTATAATTTAATCATATAAATATAACCTAGTGTATGGCATGTATCGTGACTGACAAACTAATCCATATTTCCAATCCTGTTAGCCCTTATTGTCTCAACTTGTGGTTTATAATGGTAAAACCTGCTACTACGTCCTCTGCAGTTGTCTGGCGAACTGTTTATTTGCAGGCTAAGTGAAGACTATTTCTTTTTAATTTAACAGTGTAATGACTGGCTCGGTTACCGAGCCAGTCATTCCAGTGATAAATTTTCAAGAATAGTCTTCTCATGGCCTTCAAATCGACACTGACCAAACACAACTTTGTATTCTCTTTCCCATTAACGCGTCACTCGTCAAACCGATAAAAACATCCCTTAAAAACGATTTCCAGAAATTCCAGCTACAAACCGGTCTTCTCCTGCTCAGCTATTAGTCATTCACTGAGCAAAAATTTCAAATTGCTTGAAAACTCTTGACAAAGTAATGGCTTAATTGATAAAAGTCGCCTGTTGAGCGCTTTGAGGTGCGGTTGAGACACAAGGGGTTAACTATTACCATGCAATATGCGTGAGCTCTGATGAGGATTGCCATCCTGGTATTAGCTACTGCTGAACGATATCATTATCGTAGAAAGAAACCACTCGATTCATTGGCACAGTCCTGATATCCTGATTATTCAAAATTATAGCTCACTTTTAAAATTATTGATGCTATTGGTGCAAGGCTCCTAAATCAGGGCCGGTAATCAATTTTATATTATTCTTTCAATGAAAGCTGATATTATTTAGACATTGAACAGGGAAGTAATCAATGCAGACTCAATGCAATCCAAATAATGGAAATAGGTTGAATAAATACCGCTCAAACTAGTGAATAATATAATTATCCAACGCGTAAACATTTGTTAATGGAAAGTCAATATTATTCTGCGAAGGCAATACATAAAGCAGCAGCCACGAGAAATTACCCATGTATCCTGACATTGAATCATAATTGTCGCATTAACTTGTTTAATCAAATAGGGTGTTCGCTTTCTCTTTTATTACGGACAGAATGGTACTTTGCTTTCCTGAATTTAGCTGTTTTTGTTTCAACAATAATTAATATTTGACTTAGTCAGATAACACGTGTGAACACTATAGTTGCAACATAGCCAGCTTTGCCAAACAAGTCAAAACATTTGACAAACCTACTGACTGACCTACCGACTGGTCAATTAACTGACTGAGCGACTGACTCGGCAACTGACTGACTGACAGCCTGCCCGACCGACAGCCAGATTAACAGACCAACTATCCGACCAACCGACTGGCTAGTCGAGTGTCCGACCGACTGACCAAATGACCGATCGACCTACCGACCGACTGCCAAGACGACTGACTGATTGGCTGACCACCCAGCCAGCGGATCGACTGCCCGACCAAACGAATTACCGACTGATCAACTGGACGATTTAACAACCAACAGGCCAGGCCAACCGACCATCTGACAGACCGACCGACTGACCGACCGACCGAAGGATTGAGTGACCAACTAACAGGCCGACTGATGGACTGACAGACAGACTAACAAACCTACCATCGACTTTCCGACCACCTGACTGGACACCCGACTGTTTGACTAACTGCCAGAATGGCCGACTGGCTGACTAAACGATTGACAGACGAATAAAGTGAGAGACTGACCAAATTGAATGACCGACATACTGACTGACCAACTGATCAACAACAAACTGACTGACAGATTGACCAACCTACCAAGTGGCTGGCCGACCACCAGACCAAGAGACAAACAGACTGACGATTTGAGAGACACAAGTAAAAACAAAATGGTGGTCATGACAGCAATACCAGCCTATTAACCATTTTATTCAGAATGACCAAATACAACATGTCGTCGATGTTATATATTATGTTGCGTATATCGAAGGAAATTTCACATGATCCTGTTAGCAAGAAGGTTCTACATCAAACGAGTCAACAGTTTAGCTCCGCGTTTATCTTTAACTTGGGATCATGAATGCTCGGTGTAACAACGGTTACGGTATTTAATACGTAGCACAATATTTAATAGCATAAGAAATGCAACATTAACATAAGAATATAGTTTGTTAGCAGGAATGGTCTCCTAGAATACCGAACACACACGCATACATGCATACATGCATTCATATGGAGGAGCATTACATGTACGTGTGCTATCCTGCAAGCACAATGCACAGAGGAACACAGATAAAAACTAACACAAACACATATACCAATGCACAGGTTTATGTATCAAACAAGTAACGCAACCAATCAAAGCTAATATTACGGGTAAATCTTTATAGTATGAGGTGAATTCCCCGAATTGTCAATGTTATTTTACATTTACACGCTGTATATACGATGCACGCATTCATAAATTGACGCTTGGAACTTGTGAACTCAACTTGAACCGCTATATCCATTTCCGTTACAACCCACCAGTTTCAGCATCAGCTCGTTAACCCGTAGATATTAGCAGGCAAGTGGTAAGATTGCCGTAGACCGATTTGAGCGAATGCCGATTAGCAATCTGAAAATAACGTCATTGAATGATGTTGCTAATATCGAAATCAGCATGGTAGAGCAACATACATTAAAGTTTTTTTATTAATTAGTTAGTAAACAACCGGTAAATGACTATGGTTAAGAAGCTGCACATGATATCTATCGTTACGTCAATTTACGATTCAATCAGCGATGGAAATAAAAAAAAGAAATCTGTTCAAGCCTATTGCATTTCTGGAGGATTTGCCAAAGATATTTCTTGCCCTGTCATAATCCTGTACTCGTATATCAAATCATTCTTGCGTGCTAACAATATGGCACTGATTCAACCGACTGCGTAAAGAGGAATCGCGAATCCTTTTTGTGTATTTGAGAGCTGGACAATGGACCGTTCCATTTTTAACTATGTCCCGCCCATCCCTAGCTAATCTCTACCCACGCCTCACTCGTGTTGGGATCGACCGATCTCTGAACACCCTGCCTATCAATTTCGAGAAAACTACACAGGTAAGCTGTTGGCAGCAACAGCGCCCAGTCAAATTAGTTTCAAAATATTCAACAGCATGTTTATTAAATAGCAAAGAATTACAAATAAATGCAATTCATACACCGTGTCGGACTATTTGAAATATAATGACGGTCTATATGGAACCCTTTGTGACTTAATGAGTGTGACGTCATCATACACGCGCTAAGCCTATTATGGCGGCATACGAGGTCAGATGATGGATGGATACTCCGCAAATACAATTAGTGACTCCATGACCTATATATGTGTCCATTGATCAGGTATTCTATTTGTCGAGCCAACCATAACAAGATTGGTTCCCTCAGTTTGGTTAATCTACTTTCCTGCACTCAGGATGTATCAAGTGAATAATGTGATGGACAGACATCCAACGAGGCAATGTAATTTCCAAAAATACTCACTCTGGTCTTTGGTGGTGAGGGTAATAATGTTTGTGTAATGATGATTTATTGCGATATTGACGACAAATGGGCCTTTCCAGTTCATCCATCCATCATATGACGTCATATTCAACTGTGTGACGCATAGGATAACGTCATACCCAATTACAGCATGAATTTCTAGATTTAGTCCGTCTTAAATGCGTAATAGTCGGGCACAGTGCACGAATTGCATGTCTTTGCTATTTACTGAGCATGATGTTGATTATTTTGAAATTAGGCCACAACAGCACCCAGTCAAACTAGTTTCAGAATATTATAGTGTATGTATAATGTATAGTTTTCTGGAAATTGAGATTCAGAGAGTGCAGCGATCGATTGATCCCAACACGAGCGATGTGTGGGTGGAGCTTAGCTAGAGATGGGCGGGGCATAGCTAAAACTGGAAAGGTCCATTGCAAGGGCGATGAGCCCAATGGTCATAATTTCATCGCACACTGATGATAGAGACCATGGATTTAGGCTGGAATGGATCTTATGACATGTGCCACTTGATTAATGAGTAGGAAGTGGTGATGGAATAAGAATATTGGCAGATCAACTCAAATTTCGAATATATATCAGGGCATATAGCGAACAATTTCATAATAAATTGCAACCTTATATCTCCTTCACGCATTTCTTAAGCTTTCATTTCATTGGAATAACTTCACTAATGGGTCAAGAACGGCACATATGGTGATTACATTACATATTTCAGAAACTTAATCTAAACAAATTCGGTGATGTATCTTCTGATATATCGTTGCCGCTTCCCTGTGTGAACGCAGCCCATTCCCTGAAAATTTACTAGGTAACCTTACGCTACGGTCACCTTTTTATCTCACTCTCCGCCAAGTAGCGCTATCGTGGAGTCCAGGATTATCTTCAACCAGTGTGAATGCAAACAGATAGATCCGTTATGTATTAACCTGCATAGCACACGAATTAGTTCAGCAGAATTAGGCAATGTGAAAGAGGCTTAATTATCTACTTTGGCTGAAAGCTGGCGTTGCTGCCTGAGGCAGCACCAGCTTCAAGCCCTATTGGTTTCAAAATATTGAACAACTTACATATTCCATGACTGGAGATGTGCTATACTGGGATTACAGATTCAAATGGGGAAACTGCGATAATTGTTTTTCATTCGGGGCTCCTTATTTTAGGGGTCTAGGGGCTGTATCCCCGGTAGACCATGTCTGAATCCGGCTCTGCTAACAGCCATGCTGTCGGTTCCGTGACATTTATAATTTAATCATATAAATATAACCTAGTGTATGGCATGTATCGTGACTGACAAACTAATCCATATTTCCAATCCTGTTAGCCCTTATTGTCTCAACTTGTGGTTTATAATGGTAAAACCTGCTACTACGTCCTCTGCAGTTGTCTGGCGAACTGTTTATTTGCAGGCTAAGTGAAGACTATTTCTTTTTAATTTAACAGTGTAATGACTGGCTCGGTTACCGAGCCAGTCATTCCAGTGATAAATTTTCAAGAATAGTCTTCTCATGGCCTTCAAATGGACACTGACCAAACACAACTTTGTATTCTCTTTCCCATTAACGCGTCACTCGTCAAACCGATAAAAACATCCCTTAAAAACGATTTCCAGAAATTCCAGCTACAAACCGGTCTTCTCCTGCTCAGCTATTAGTCATTCACTGAGCAAAAATTTCAAATTGCTTGAAAACTCTTGACAAAGTAATGGCTTAATTGATAAAAGTCGCCTGTTGAGCGCTTTGAGGTGCGGTTGAGACACAAGGGGTTAACTATTACCATGCAATATGCGTGAGCTCTGATGAGGATTGCCATCCTGGTATTAGCTACTGCTGAACGATATCATTATCGTAGAAAGAAACCACTCGATTCATTGGCACAGTCCTGATATCCTGATTATTCAAAATTATAGCTCACTTTTAAAATTATTGATGCTATTGGTGCAAGGCTCCTAAATCAGGGCCGGTAATCAATTTTATATTATTCTTTCAATGAAAGCTGATATTATTTAGACATTGAACAGGGAAGTAATCAATGCAGACTCAATGCAATCCAAATAATGGAAATAGGTTGAATAAATACCGCTCAAACTAGTGAATAATATAATTATCCAACGCGTAAACATTTGTTAATGGAAAGTCAATATTATTCTGCGAAGGCAATACATAAAGCAGCAGCCACGAGAAATTACCCATGTATCCTGACATTGAATCATAATTGTCGCATTAACTTGTTTAATCAAATAGGGTGTTCGCTTTCTCTTTTATTACGGACAGAATGGTACTTTGCTTTCCTGAATTTAGCTGTTTTTGTTTCAACAATAATTAATATTTGACTTAGTCAGATAACACGTGTGAACACTATAGTTGCAACATAGCCAGCTTTGCCAAACAAGTCAAAACATTTGACAAACCTACTGACTGACCTACCGACTGGTCAATTAACTGACTGAGCGACTGACTCGGCAACTGACTGACTGACAGCCTGCCCGACCGACAGCCAGATTAACAGACCAACTATCCGACCAACCGACTGGCTAGTCGAGTGTCCGACCGACTGACCAAATGACCGATCGACCTACCGACCGACTGCCAAGA
>CM067368.1:81237198-81249698 GCA_034401795.1 Chaetoderma sp. LZ-2023a
CTGGGCACTATTAAAACGTTGCCAGTCTATACGTCGCTAAATGTGCTATCTAATTATCGCCATAGGTCCAGGTAGGGCATGTTTTAGTGAGTGCTGCGCGTAAGGGATATGTTTTCGGAAGAGCTTGTGAGCGTGAATTATTGCCCTGTTGTAAGAAGATTCTAATTCCTTCTATAATAATTATTACTTTTGAAATTTATCTAATTATTCTATTTTATAATAAGATTAATATATTCATCAAGCATAACACGGTATTTCTTATGATTTTCCTCATTAATAAGGCAAAATAAATAACTGCTATGCTAACTACTTGCCTGCAATCTGTCTAATTATAAGTGGAATGAACCTTTCCACTTTTACCTATACCCACTCGTCTATGGCTAAGCTCCGCCCACACCTCTGGCTCGTGTTAGGATCGATCGAGCCCCGAGCTCCCTGACTATCAATTTCCAGAAGCCTCTACAGGTAAGCGGTTATAGATGTTGAAACTGATTTGACTGGGTGCTATTTCTGCCTATTAGTTTCAGAATATTCAACAGAATCAGTAGTACATGGTAAAGCCATACATTTCGTACAACACGTGGCTATTGCGCGTTAAAAACGCGCGTTAAAAGACTAAATCCAGTCATTCGATCCACAATTAATTATGACGTCAGCCGACACGTCACGTAGTTGAATATGACGCTATAAGGTCTCAGATGTCGAATGGATAAACTGGAAAGGTCCATTGTTGGTGGCTATGTAATATTCTGGATTGGCCACACCAATCATAGGTGTGTATTCTTTATATTTGCCAGACCCTATCGACAACACCCCCCCCCCCCCCCCCCCCCCCTATTAAAAATAACTAGGCTTTCTGATAAAAAATGGATAGACTGTGCATGGCCCTCAAATACCAATGGGTGTATCTGGTCTGTCAGTCAAGTTTAAGACGTCATAATCAAGTACGCCATATGTAGGCTGAGGTCACAATCAAAATGCGCAATGAAGTATGAAACTAGGTCCGCCGTGAACATTGAATAGCTCCTCAGTTGTACGAATTGTATGCCTTTACTATTTACTAAAATAGGCAGCAACAGTTCCAAGTCAATATCGTTTCAAATTATTATGCTAGCTGTATGGTTACCATGACATTGAGAATCTGGGAAATCAGGGTGCAAAATTAACAATTCTATCGCAACATGTGAAAAACATTGGCGGAGCTTAGCTAGGGATCTGATACACTTTTCATGTTCTCTGATCATAGGAGGCATGACTCGCAATACGAACGCTTGCCATGGCCTGACTGTACATTGAGCCATCTTGATCACACAGATGAACTAACATGATCAAGACGTCCGGCCGCCGACCCAGTCGATAGTGATCACCGTCTGAGCTCACGCCCAGGGGCAACCGACGGTCTGATCCGTATCTATCTGCCAACAGAATACAAACTTTGACCGTTTTCCCCGGCCTTGCCTGCAGTGCATCTCCGATAAAGCACAGCCACATAATTTTTGCAGAGATTTGAGTGCCCTGGATGTGGATTATCATCCATGTACCACATATGTCCACTTACTGAGAGCGGATAAACAAAAAATCTCAGCAGCCCGAACAATATGCCAACTAGACGGTACCACAGTAGGATGTTAATTCATCCTTCGTTTGACACGGAGGCCTTCAGTATCTCCTCTGCACTATATGACACTTTGTTGTTTTACGTGTCGCCGGGCCCTCGCGGGTCCACTGCAGCCTGTTTGCTGCACCCTTCGAGGAGCCTATCCCTCTAGGTACAGCACACGTGTCATATAATGACGATGCCGGTCCAAGAGGTATTCGTCGGCCGTGTATGTCGAGTTCCTCTTGTTTGCAATGTATGATGGCTTCGCTGGCACTGAGAAAATCAAAGCCAAGGAGGGCATCGTTATGAATAGCGGCGATGACAACTCGCTGTATGAATTGCATCTCCTCTATTTGGATGACTAAATTGACTACACTGGCTACGGACACATCAGCTCCCGTAGCCATCTGTAGGTAAATGTTTGCAGGTTTAAGGGGAGGCTTTTTATGAGGTGGGATGCTCTCATAGAAGCGCTTGTTAAATACCGTGATTGAAGCGCCAGTATCGACGGTGGTACTGGTGGAAACGCCACTAAACAGACAGGCACATTTGTATATTACTTTGCGGTGTACCTGTGGAAGAGTTTCCAATGACGCCGTCTGGGACAATGGTGTCGGAGCGGAATCACTCTGTATGTAATCTGACTGTTTCCGAATTGCTTCTTTTAATGTGGTGGATGGCTGAGTGAGGAAGAATCCAGTCCATTGTCGCCGCTACAGAATGACGGATAAGCTCCACCTGCGCAAGCCATTTATTACAATGCTTCATTGGATGTTTTGGTGAAGCACAGAAGAAACAGTGATGCCGCCAGGGATGTGTTTTCCCCGTCTACGTTGGTGCTTGCGGATCCCTGAGGTGGAGTGAACCACTTCTCCTGAGTCGCTGCTGTCTGTGGATGCGGGAGATGGTGTTGGGTGGGGCGGTGTTTTGCATACCACCAAGGGACACCGAGAATTCGGTGTCCTGGTGGCGGGACGTGGTGCTTGCAAAAACGTTGTTTCAGCGGAGGTGCACAACCTAGCACTGCCATTTTACAAAGGAAAGAGGGCTTGTTATGTGCGAAGAAAGAAGGGGAAGGTGATGCTGCGGATGTGGGAGGCATCGTAGGCATCGATATACGTGAAGCCGTGCGCTTTGGTGTAGGTGTAAAAGCTGAATTTGGTGGGTGATTGTTGGCCACCGAACGTTGTTGTACGAAGGCCGCAGTTGAGCCAGGAAGCGGATATGGTCACTGAGGTGGCTCTGTGTTCGGTGCCCTTAAGAGTTTGATGGCTTCTCTGGTTGTGGTGTGCTGCGGTCAGGGGCAGGTATTGTAGAAGGAGGTCGGTTAGGACACCAATCCCTCCAATGGCCTGGCTGACCGCATCCGTAACAGGTGTTTGGTGGTGGTGCGGTGTTGGTGGTGTTCGTTGTCCTAAAGTGGGTGGTGGTGAGGTTTGTGTTGAGTGTTGTGACCAAATTAGTTAGTGTGGAGATCTGCTTATTGATCTCATCTATGCGTTCTTTCATGTTACCATTGCTATTGTTGCACTGGTTCCCGTGCCCGGGGGCCCCATTATAGCTTCCTCTACAGGCACGCCCCCTTCTTCCAGGCGCTTGATTCTGATTGGAATTTTTCTCAGCTGGTTGTGGTGATGTGTGTGCGGTTGGTGTTGATGAACTGGGGGGAACAATAGTGGGCGTGGCGATAGCTGCACCCTCTATCTCGTTGATAGGGTGGAGTTGGCGTCGGCTACTCTTTTCCCTCTTTCTATATGCCAGTTGGACCAAACTACCGTGGGCCAAACTACCGTGGTCGCCAAGAAATAACTTTTCTTTCAGGGCGGGTTCACCGCACAATGCATCGATGAAAGTGTCAAGATGCAGATGGATTACGCCTTCTGTGTTGGTGCTCAGATATGCGTGGGTGACTAGACTTCTGATTCGGCTAGCTAAATCTTGGAGAGTTTCCCCCGCGCGTCGTCGGAGATTTTTGAGTTGAAGACGACTTGTCTCTCTGAGAGCTGTGTCGCCAAATCGCTCCGTCAATGCTCGTTCCAATTGGGTGTAGGTGGGTGTGTAGTCAGTCCCGAGATCCGCAAGAACGTGAAGGGCTTTTCCGAACAGGGTTGCAGCGAGATATTCACCCATTTGCTGATCGTTCCAGTGGTTAGTCTGACTTATTATCTCGAACTGTATTTTGTAGTTGGTTCAGTCATTTTCCCCACTAAATTCGGGAGGGTGAATGACTCGGCCAAGACCACGGGAAGAATGAAGTGGTTGAAGCCCAGGTGGTGGTGGTGTCTGCGAGACTGACGAGTATTCTGAGGCTGGTCGTTATGCAGGTGGTGGTGGTGGTGTTTCCCGTCGATGCCGATGCCGATGACCAAGAACGCGCGTACTCCAATTTAATGAATGGGTCTATGGACGGGAGGCGGAATATTATGAAGATTACGCGGACGTTCCTCCCGAGATGAGGACTGATATTCCTCATATGGCGGTGGTGCAGTTGGCTGACGGTTGTGATGTGTAGCGTGACTGATGTACCGGCGAAAAGGTGGTGCCAATTCCTCCAATGATCCCACGGTGTTCCCCTTGAGTATAGCATTGTGCTAGAAGGGGGCGGTGTGGGAGGTTGTCTGTAATATGGATTGTCACCCGGCCATATGGTCTCTGTGGATGACATGGGTGAATGATAGTAGTCTGAAGGATTATGTATATGACTGTAATCGGATCTTTGTCGTGATCATCCACGATTCGGCCCTGATGGAGGTGGCCTGTCGCGGACGTCCAATTTAGTTCTAAACTTTGTTCCCGCCTGTGAGACATCCCGAAGGGTGCCATCACTGACAGGCGAAAACAGGTTATATTGCGGTGGTGTAGATCCCGCATCTGAATTTCTGGCATAGTCAGTGAGCATGTGAGCTTGGAATCCATCGTATGACGCTACCTCTTGATCGAGGGAGTCGTCACTAAATGGAGATGGTATAGAACTAAGCTCACTACACAGTGTCGGCGTGAGTTCACTGCGCGTCAATAATGATGTTCTTCGAGCCCCACATCGGGCGCCACTTGTAGCTTGCGGGGTAGTGTTGGGCCATTCCGTTGTCTGTTCTCGACTCGCTGCACCGCAAGTGCACGACGAATGATGACGCTGGTTAGTTTCTGGTCTCGGGGTAATGGATCCCATACGATACTGCCCTACAGGTAACAAAGACCGGCTCCTAAGACCGGTGGAACTCACTTGTTCCGGTGGGGCCGTGCGACCATCGTCGCGAACATTAAACACAATGGTCTCATCCCAAGAGTTTGTGTCACCGGTATGCCTGTCCATAGCAATTTCGTGATCTATGGACTGACAAGATTTGATTTGGTGAGCTAATTAAACTAAGTCTATACAATAATTTTATCTAAACAGACTGTCAAGTATGCTAGATAAAAAAATTATGAGCCTACGAAACTAAAAGACATAGAGACAGCCGGATGAACTTTTAAACGTGGGGCTCCCGGAGATACCACACAGACTCTTAGGTCCGCAGAGGTCTCCCTGCAAGGGAGGCTCCCGTACACAAGACTTAACTAATTAACTTAATATAAGCTATTATACCTCTAAGCTGAAAGGAAAGAAAATTATCTTTGTAGTGACGAAAAATCATGTGCCTCACGTGGGCACTACTCCTAGTGCTAGCTTGGGTGAGAAGTATTATCCTCGCGTGGACCGTCGTCGCTGAATCCTTGCGAGAGGCAAATACCTCATGCGGGCCTCCATCACGGAAAAATGTCGCCACTGCTTAAAGCGGGAGAAGAGTAGTAGGCAGAAATGGGCCCATTCTAATATTTAACCAAAATGCTGAAAAGAAGAGACCATACCTAGTGAGATTATAACTACAGGGTTGCATGCTGTTTTACGTGAAGACAGGATGAACGGTTCCCGAAGGATTCCCACGTCACCGTCTTATGTAATTCTTAGTATGCTGAATTAGCAGTTGCCGCTTTAATTATGCGGGCCTCCTTCTATGCTTAGTTATCTTTTAGTTTTTAGAGACAAGAACTATTTTAGGCCGCAAATGGCGGGTGTCTACTTAGCTGTTAGATACGGCTGTCATTGAGAACGGATGCCCTAAGACATCAATACTGAAGACAGCGCTCATATATGTTACTTAGTAAGATCTCCAAACTGAATAAGAATTCGGACATCTCGCTTCGTAACCACATAAAACGTTACAAGACACTGACTACTTTTCACAAAAGCATTTTAGGCAACTGACTTATCGTTATGGTGGGGGTAAGAGAGACGAATACCTACAGTAAATGTCCTTCCCGCGAGGGCGTGGTAGATATGAATATCATGCCCAGACATTGTTTCGGAATTCGGCGGGGATGCACATCTCGCCCGTCACCAGTTCCTATGGAACTAACCGTTTAACCTGTCGTTAGGTTTAAATACAAATTGCCCAGCTTTGCACTGTGGTGCGGGACGATTGTTCAGCAGATAAAAGAAAATAATAATTAAGATATGTTTTCGCAGTGCTTTCCTACATTGGCAGAAGTACTAACTACTAAGTATCCGAGGATTCAGAGGGAATGTATGTGATACCACACCTTGGCCATCACCGCTCTGAAACCCCAACAGTTTCCCAGGGTCTGATCAGCCCATGGTGTGGATAGGGACATCCAAACAATTAAGAAGCCACTAGGAGTAGTGGAACATGAAGACAGACAATATCAAAGAGATATGAGGCCCTTTTGTGTATTGTGGCCACTCGTACACAATCTTGCCGGAGTGCAAGGCTCAATTATCGCAACTACCTGGAGAGAGGCATACACTACAGATTTCCTATCGAAGAAATTGTCTCTAATCATATTAAACCTATCCTATCGAGCTGAATAGAAAAGGTTTTAGTCCGTAGCATGTCGGGCTAAACAGAGTTATAGCACGGACAGCGACCTCAGTGAAACATTGTTGGTGGCGGGAGAAAGTGCTGCATATATAAGTGTCGCTGTATAGTGTTTCCTACGTGCACTGCAGTCCTATATTTTCTACAATTAAACAAAACATATGAAATGATGGACACCAACCATATATAAACTAACCAGAACAATTAATACAGTGCGAAATGATCAGAATTAGATATCTTTAGTACAGGTTAAGGAACCTATTACGGTGCGGTCAGGGCTGTAATCACAATATAGAATGTCTAACGAGTAGTCAGCAAGAGATACAAAAACATTGCTGCTGAGAAGAAAGTTCCCATACACCGATGGTACGGATGGAAGTTGACAACAACCTGATCACAAGCGGGGGTTGTTAGATGCAGATGAAGATACAAAACTAAGCTCAACGGTGCAGGGTAAGTCAGCCAGCTCTGAAGACGTACTGGACAAAGTTTACTTGCTGCGGTCGAAAAGTTTAGATGAACCTGCACGACGTCAGTGCAGGGACGGTTAAATAACCACTTTTTGGCGTGGCCGGCAGATCAGGCGAGTCATCCACCAAAGAACATCGCTGCCTCTACATCTGTAGAAACACATTTTCAGGCCGGAAAGGCCTCACCGCAAGTTCGTGTTCCGATGTAGCCCTTGATATATTCGTGATCAATAACTAAAACGTTCCAAAATGCTCCCGCAAGTAACGGGAGTTACAAAATTGATTTAGTGCGGTGGGTTGGATTACTACTAGCTACGGGAGACAAACCGACAGAAAGCAAAGTGATCTGCGTATTGCCGGTCGAGACGATAGTAGCTGGTACAGGTCCAACCTATTCAGCCCCTGGCCGAGGATGCTCTCGAATTCTGGATCTCGTCTCCTTTTATACTACTCGTGACGTCACAGGCGCAGGCTCCAACCAGTCATCGGTCGAGCAACAGCCAATCAGCGCGTAGCTAATAATAACGCAGTTGAATGTTCTAGAATATTCTAGAAGTTCTGTGTCCACATCGTTATGATGTCACGGCAATATTTTGAAGATAATCAAAAGGGGTTTTCCGTGTATAACCCAGTCATTTCTTAACCGGTCTTGAAATGGTTTACAGATTTGGAAAGCCGTCGAATTCTGGTCTTGATTCTTGCCAGATACGGCGGGAATAGGTAATTAAAAAGGATTACATGGTGCCATCTCGGTATACTAAAAACGTCATCCCATCTTGGTCGTATAATACGTGCTCTGTCAAAAATAGCATCCAAGCGTTTTTATAACGCGATCTCTCTCATGGGCCCATATATGCTATATGGCTCTACCCAGGGGGCCGTGGTCATTGAACGAATCCCCGACGGGCCGCACGCACCCGCCCGGTCGATCCGAACTACACAGGGGCTTAGCTAGAGGTGGGCGGGGCATAACCAACACAGGAAAGGTCCAGTGTATGTAGAGTGAGAAGGACTGTAGAGATACAGATAAAGACACAATGCTAAATCTGTAGAGGCGCGGGAGACATTGGGATTGTAGAAGAGCATGTGGAGCGCTGGGTTTGACGGAGCGAGGATTTAAGAGAGGGGCGAGGGAAAAAAACAAACAACCTATTTATATCAGCAATTAATGACTCAAATTTGTTAATCAGTTACGTCACGTTTAGGCGGGTGTAATGATTAAGAGGTCACACGTTATGAACCTGCAATAGACCGTTAGGTGTACCAATTGTATGTCTTTACAATTTAATAAACGTTCTGTTGAATATTTAAAAAATAATTTGACTGTCACAGCTTACCTGTATAGTTTTCGGGAAATTAATAGTCAGACCGTTCAGGGATCTATTGATCCAAACACAGGCCACCCGCGGGTGGACATCACTAAAACTGGATTCCTCAAATATCCATACATTTCCTAGTGCATTGTCTCGCGCTTACTGTTCATGTATTGACGAGAAGGAGTATATTGTAGATATGTCATGCCGGTGTCACATTTTAATGGATATAGAGCGTAGGAACTTTCAGTTCCTTGCTTAATTCCATGTTCCGTTCTGCCTCAAAATTGGCATTACTGCTGGTGCGATCAACACGAATTTACAACAGCAGCAATTTAAATTTCAACATCACTCTTTTCAAAATACGTTGTGTTCGCCTTCTAATAGGGGGGGCCTACTGAATCACACACGGCTTCATTACCATTCATCTGTACAGATGCTTTCTTACCTCACACACGGATCTCAGTACAAAGATCAGTGCTAGCAAACAACCCAGCAGTCACATGACGCTGTTTCAACGTTGAATTCACGTTGAAACAACGTCATGTGCCTGCTGGGAAGATATACTATTCCAACACTGAACCCCTTAACCCTATAAAATTATTTTATTTTACTTGTCTTTCCTAATAGCCTTGATAAGCCGTTAGTTCCTGACCAATATAGGCCTAGTATCTCACCTCATATCTATACATTTAGCCTAGAACATGACGTGTATATTCCTCATTCCTATTTCGGATACTTGAGTGACAGATCGGACTCACCGATCGCACTGGGATAGATGGGACCCCGTCAACCGGTAGCCGGAGGACAAACACAAAGGCAATAAGTAGCATAATGATAGTGATCTCACCGAGATAATATATGGTTGTCTTCAATCAGCTTTGTATTTTCATTTTTAATGGTGGTGAAATTAATAATTTGCAATTTCTAGGATAATTAGACAATTTTAGTGCCCGTATATATATATATATATATATATATATATATATATATATATATATATATATATATATATATATATATATATATATATATATATATATATATAAGAATCAGTGTTATAATAATAGTAGTGACAAACGAGAAGCGTTTTATGGTCATGTTTCCAAATATTAAATTGCTGGATCTACCAACCATGCCATCTTTACTTAATAGAAGGATATTGAACAGTACGTAAAAGTAAACAGTATGGGAACCCAGAAACGATCGCTTGGACTAAAGCCGTGTTCTCACTAGACACTTAATCAGGAATTCCGCCATACGTATATGAAGTATGGCGTTATTCCTGATTAACTCTCTAGTCAGAACACGGCCTAAGTAACATATCCACATGCATACGTACACCCATATGCATTCTCATAGACATATGGATGCTGTTCCGCAAGTGTAATCATATACTAACAAAAGAAAGTAGTTATGTTCATAACGGAGGAATCCAGTTTTAGCTATGCGCCCTCTCATCTGTAGCTAAGCTCCGCCCACACTTCGCCGTGTTGGGATCGATCGATCACTGAACTCCATGACTATCAATTTCCAAAAAACTATACCCGTAAGCTGTTGAATATTTTAAAACTAATTTGACTGCGTGCTGTTACTGCCTAGTCAAACCTGTTTCAAAATATTCAACATTATGCTTATTTAATAGACAATACATAAAGACATAGACTTCGAAGAATACGGCTTAGTCCGTCACCAATTAAGCGTTCGTGAAGACCGTATCTATGTTATTCATAACCTCACCTATTATGACGCCAGCCTACATGCCTCGTAGTTGATTATAATGCCGTATGATTGTTGGATAAACTGGAAAAGTCAATTGTCAGAAATCTTCATTCAATTGAGAGCTTCTTAGGTTTCCTAATCTACTAATTCATTCTCAGTATAACCTGCCAGTGTCGGAATCAACCCATTAACGCTTCTCTATCAGCGGGCAAGTTAGAATAAGCCGTTGTTTAACCTCTTAGCGTGTATATCGATTACAATTTCTAAAGCCACGTACTTAAAAGTTGTTAATATTATCAGCAGACATGGCATATAATAACACACATGCCGTTTTTAAATGTTCATAAAGAACATCCAGGTTATGAATAAGACAAAGAACGAACGCCGCCCATCAATCGTTAAGTAGATTTACGATTCAATCAGCGAGGGAAATGAGAAAATAAATCTGTTCAAGCCTTCTGCATTTCTGCAGGATTTGCAAAAGATGTTTTCTATCACTATCGTAATCCAGTATCCGCATGTCAAATTGTAGCTGCGCCATAACACTATGTTAGAAAATGGAATAGATTGAACGAGAGGGAATTCTGGCTTCTTTGAGTATTTGCCCAAATGGACACAGGCGGCCCGATAGTAATACATTGAAGCAAGATGATTTAATTTGTATTGCATAAACCTTACGGCTGCGGCTGAAATAGACCTTTCCAGTTTTAGCTATGCCCACGCATCTCTAGCTAAGATCCACCCACACCTCACTCGTGTTGTGATAGATCGATCTCTGAACACCCTGACTATCAATTTCCAAAAAAATACACAGTTAAGCTGATGATTATTTTGAAACTAATTTGACCGTGTGCTCTTGCTGCCTAAGGCGGCAACAGCGCCCCCCAGTCAAACTAATTTCAAAATATTCAACAGCATGTTTATTAAATAGCAAAGAATTACAAAGACATACAATTTATACAACGTATCGGACTATTTGAGATTTGATGAAGGTCTATATGGAACCCTTTGTGACGCACTGATTGTGATGTCATCATACACGCGCTGAGCTGATTATGACGTAACTACGAGGTCAGATGACCCATGGATACTCTGGAAAGGTGAATTGAAATTAAATCACTCTGACGTTACCAGTTTGCATGTTTGTATCTGTTTTGCCATGTTAATCAGGAGACACGAATGAAGTGCTAGGTTTGCATCCCTAAAATATTAATTTGATTACCTTATCGAGTAAGACGGTTAATTCCAAATAATATTATGTAATCATAATTAATTAGTATCCTCTAATATTAGGGCAGGCAGATCAATTCTCACGAACGCCTCTGACAATAGAGTATGTCGTGTGCACGGCAGGCATTGGCGCACAACACGCCACACGCTATGGTAATAATAAAACTATCCGTCTCTGGCTATGCCCCGCATATTTCGAGCTATGCTCCGCCCCGTTCTAGTTAAACTCCGCCTACGCTTTGTCCGTGTTGGGATCAATTTATCTATACTTTGAACCATAAATTCATAATAATAATAATAATAATAATAATAATAATAATAATAATAATAATAATAATAATAATAATAATAATCTTTATTTCAAGAGGGTACATCGTCAGTGGCCTGATCTTCCCGAGGCCCTCAACACATATATACACTATGTACAATAATATATAATTATATACACGCCAGGTATGTACAAATAGACATGTGTACAATAATTGCGATTACACGCACGCATGCACGCACTCGCTGAGACACGCAGGCGGGCTGGCAGGCAGGCATACAGTAATGCAGGCAGGCAGGCAAACATGTAGGGAGGTAGACAGGCAGACTTATACTAGTTGCGAGTCTCTTCAAGGTAACAGGTAAGCTGTTAAAAATATTTTGGGAAACTAATTTGACCGGACGCTGTAGCTACCTAAGGCAGCATCTGCCTCCAGCCATATTAGCCCCAAAATATTAAACAGAATATTTATTAAATCATACATGTTCAAGTTCACTTTATATAAATGTACATAACGACTGTGGTGGTAGAGTATTTGCAGTACAGTAATAATTACATGTGTGTAATATTCATAATTCTATGATTCGGTAGTAGTAGTAGTAGTAGTAGTAGTAGTAGTAGTAGTAGTAGTAGTAGTAGTAGTAGTAGTAGTAGTAGTAGTAGCAGCAGTAGTAGTAGCAGTAGGAGCAGCAGTGGTAGTAGTAGCAGCAGCAACAGCGGCGGCGGCAGCGGCGCCGGTAGCGGTGGTAGTAGCAGCAGTAGCAGTAGTAGCAGTAGTAGCAGTAGTAGCAGTAGTAGCAGTAGTAGCAGTAGTAGCAGTAGCAGTAGCAGTAGCAGTAGCAGTAGCAGCAGTAGTAGTAGTAGTAGTAGTAGTAGTAGTAGTAGTAGTAATAGTAGCGATTGTAATAGTAAAAGTCATTTTTTTTTTTCATCCTAGCCCTTAATTATCGTATTATAATTGTCCCAAAGGAAAGCCTGGCACGTGTCTAAGACCATTGTGAATCCCAAAGCGTTTTCGTC
>CM067368.1:81254698-81262198 GCA_034401795.1 Chaetoderma sp. LZ-2023a
GTGTCTTTACTATTTGATAAACATGCTGTTGCATATCTTGAAACTAATTTGACTGGGCGCTGTAGCTGCTATTGACAGCAACAGCAACCTGTCAAATTAGTTTCAAAATATTCAACGTCTTACATATATAGGATTTTTCTGGAAATTTATAGTCAGAGATTGCAGTGACGGACCGATCCCAACAGGAGCGAGGTGCGGGTTGAGTTTAGCTAGCGATTGGCGAGGCATGTGCCAATTATGATTCTAACGTCAACTTACCTGTGACGTAATTGAGTATGACGTCATATCACGGCATATCCTTGAGTGGCAGATCGGATTCATTCATTGTCTGTCTACAAGCTTGAGATAGCGATGTTGCCAAAGCAGCACCCAATCTCATATATATTTACAAACCAAGCTCTATCAATAACGATTAATTTAAGTATGATGGACCTGCGCTTTATCAGCAGAGTTATGGCATATTCCATTTGTGTGTTACGTCGCAATATAAGCTTCTCAAATCGTGAATGTCTTGGGAAAGTTGAGTAAAAACTATTGTCTCAGATCTAGACCTCGGTGACCTTCAGGTGACTGTCCAGGGGAAGGCGGTCAGTAAAGCGTTCTCTTCTACCCACTGGCGGGAATTATGTGGCCCTGGATGCGCTGAGAAGCCATTTCATGTATCCCGCTTGCTAAACAACGCCGTTATTATTAGTTCGGGTTTGCTCCGACACTCAACCGCATGATTGAGCATGATTGACAACAATAACCGGCCCGTTGTCGTTATACAAATATCTTTCCCACGGCCGGTTATTATACACGAAAGGATGTTTGTAAATATGAAATGTTTGCTCTCCGTGAAATCCATAGCGTACTGATGGAATACCGTTACAGTGTTTTGCCAAGCGATGCAATGAATGAATGTGCCAAATTTGGTGATTTAAACCTTAGCCAGCAACGACTTTCAGTCAAACTATTTTCAAGATATTCAGCATGTCAAGAAGAATGTGCAACACCCCGTGGAAAATGTAGTCTGCATAGATTCAGCAAGCAGACATGTAATTTTGTATAACTATTGCATTGATGCCCGTCAGATGTCCTTTGTCAGCAGAAATATCGAATGATTGTGATATTTACTGTTTATACGCGTTTTGTTTCAATGTATCTCTATCATAAAGTTATTGTCCAGTGTGCAAGCACTATAGGAAGACATGAACACCCCCACCCACCTACCTTATTTCATCTTTTCCAATCAGTGCCATATTGTTATCGTGCAGTAACAATTTGTCAAGGAGTAGGGGATGATAATAGTGCTAGAACATTTTTTTTTTCAAATCCTAGGAAAATCCAAAGGGATCGAAAATACTTCCTTTCTCATTTCCCTCACTGATTGAATCGTAAATCGACTTAACGGGTTATCCGCTGTATTGCTTCTTTGCTGAATTGGTAACCTGGATTTTATAAAGGAACATTTGAAAACTATGTAACTATATGTTGTTGCTGCTTACCTTAACCGCAAAAACATTCAACGACACTGTTTTCAAATTTTAAAGTGATATGCATTCAAACAGTATTAGCAATTGGCTGCCGATACATAATCGTTAACGACTTAATGCTGAAACTATTGGTTCAAAGCGGATTATGAAGACAACGAATAAGTTCTCACGTGAATGAATATTTCTGACGATAGGGAACTGAATCAACGACAACCACCGAGGCAAGTACAGGTAGTTAGCCAACAATATTCAGTCAAACAGTCTCTGTTCAGTTTTCTTTATTGCACTCAGGCCATCAACTCACATAGTTTGAGGGGATTTGGATGCTGACCCCGACACAACCACATACACACCGACGCCAAACCTCCACCCCACCCAGTAGGTGCGATAACTCAGCCATCGATGCAGGGAGTATGTGTGCGTGCAAGACCATTTTGGGGCAATATGACAATGTTTATTTAATTAGAATTGCTAAATCAACAACGATGTGTTTATACGTGTTGATGAAATTCAATTACACTACACGCTAGGGTATATGGTTAATTCTACGATGTTTCATTAGCAACTCATTTAAGTTATCTATTTTGTAACATTAATTAGCGTTGACCACCACCACCACCACCACCACCACCGCCACCGCCACTACCACCACCACCACCGCCACCGCCACCACCACCACCACCACCACCACGTCCGCGACCACCGCCACCACCACCACCACCACCATCAGCAGTAGCAGCCGTAGTCGCAGCCGCAGCAGCAGGTAGTAGTAGTAGTAGCAGCAGCAGCAGCAGCAGCAGCAGCAGTAGTAGTAGTAGTAGTAGTAGTAGTAGCAGCAGCAGCAGCAACAGCAGCAGCATGAGCAGCATGAGCAGCAGCAGCAGCAGCAGTAGTAGTAGTAGTAGTAGTAGTAGTAGTAGTAGTAGTAGTAGTAGTAGTAGTAGCAGCAGCAGCAGCAGCAGCAACAGCAGCAGCAGCAGCAGCAGCAACAACAGCAGCAGCAGCAGCAGCAGCAGCAGCAGCAGCAGCATCAACAACAGCAGAAGCAGCAGCAGCAGCAGCAGCAGCAGCAGCAGCAGCAGCAGCATCAACAGCAGTGCCGTAGTTGTCATCGTCGTCATTACCATCATCAATATCCATAATAAGGGATTGTGGTGCAGTTGGGTGGACCAGACTGCCAGGTTATCCAACACAAAATCGCCATAAACATATTAGTCCCAGCCATCGTCATCATTATCGTCATCATCTTTTGATTTTTCAATTTTCTCCCCCCTCCCCCACCCCACACCCTCCACGCACTCCGTATACAGCGTCTCGCCCTCCTCCTCCTCCTCATTCAATTCAGTACCCCGTCAAGCGCGGCATGTCTCACTTTGCCACACACCCCTCTTCGCGTTTCTACTTCTACACCCCCACCCACCCACACTCCCCCGCCCCTCCCCCCTCCCACCCTATACTCCTCCTCCTGCTCTATTCCATGCCCCACAACCAATCAGCCGCCGTCGCCGCCATCATCAGTGGACTCCATGTTCGTTCAGTCTATTGTCTGTATAGGCCAGGATTTCTCAAACAAAACTAACCTGCCTGCACGTTCAAATAGTCATTTCTCCTCCAACTGAACGCGTAAGCATGTACGTAGGGCGTACTATTCAAGGCAGTATATTCGACAGCCTGCATTTCAATACTTTTCAGTGCAACTGTGTCAATTTCCTAAAGAAAATTAGAAAAAGCTTTTTATATATATTTTGACAATAATTTGCTTGAAATTTTTTGCTATCAATGACAGCAACAACATTCCGTAAAATTATTGTCAAAATAATTATTATTTAATGCGATTACTACCTGGTACAGATTTGAATGAAAATTGTTGCTACAACAGCTTCCAGTCCCTATATTATAAAATCTCTGGCTAAAAATTTGAATAGCAATTTGACTGTAAGTTGTTGGTGTCTAACGCACCAACAACATTGCCGAATTATTATCCACACACGTGCAATCAATATATTACTATTTAGGTAAAGCGACCGTAGGCCTATATATACTGAACCAAAAAAGTTTAGCAACACTGAGAATATTACTGTATAAATGTTATTTAACAAAAACAATAAATTTATTCAAATATATTATTTAATTGATAGGTCATTTTCCAATTTGAACAGCAGTCTCTTGTTACTGTAATGCTAGCATCGCGCCTTTAACACGGCATCATTCAACGGAAGGGTCCAATTTAAATAATGTCACTGAGCTGTCAATACCGGTTGTGACCTCCGCGCGCATTAACCACCGCCGTACATCGCTTTCTCATGCTTCGAATTAAGCACCTGATGTCACGAAGAGGAATCGCATCCCATTCCTGGAGCAGTGAAACTTCCAGCCCCCGAACGTTGTGAAGATGTGGATGGTTCTCACGCACCTTACGACCAAGAATGTCCCACACGTGTTCGATAGGAGACAGGTCCGGTGATCGCGCTGGCCAGTCCAACACCGGAACGTTGCTAGCCGCAAGGAAATCACTGGTGACCCTAGCTGAATGTGGACGGGCGTTGTCTTGCTGGAACATACAGTCTGCATGATGCTGCATAAAATGGATGACAACAGGGGCGACAACTTCTTCACAGTAACGTTGAGCCGTTAAATTTCCGCGAATCACAATAAGATCTGTTTTGCCATTTTCATGGATTCCAGCCCACATCATGACACTGCCATCACCGAATGACGTTGGCTGCATCATACCGTTCTCCTAAACGTCGCCAAACCCGTTGCCTACCATCCGCCACATCCACACAAAACCTCGACTCATCACTGAACAAAACGTGGCTCCATTGTTGAGCACGCCATCGGCGCAGTCTCAAACCCGTGACGTCGTGATGACGTCACTAAGTAGCGGTCTTCTCGTGGTGTTGTTGCGCTCGGTCTGCCAGATCGTAGTCGGTCATTAACATGTCCAGTTTCCTGCTCACGTTGGCGGAGACGGGAAATGGTTGAGGCGTGAACATTAAAATGTCGAGCAACAGAGCGAACGCTCTGCCCAGCAGCGAGTCTTCCCATTGCTTCATGGCGCTTATCTTTGGGTAGCCCTGGGCGGCGGCCCATGTCCAGTAGGGTAAACTTTTAAGCGTTTTCTGTTAACGTTCGTTATCTGCTTTTGCAATATGGTGAATTTTTGCCTTCGCTACCCGCCAATGCGGGCCAGTGCACGAAATATGCATTTTCACATGCAGTAAGCGTGCGGCCGAGAAATGCAAGAAGTGATTTGCATTTCTTCCTGATCAGCGAGACACTACATTGACGAAACATGCCTGCAAATTTGGTTATAAATGGACGCATAGTTTTAATACAACAAACTACACTTCACTGTTGCTACACTTTTTGGCTCAGTATACGTGTTCTCGCCAAGAATGAATGCTTAGCAAACGGCGTGTATGTTTCGTTGACAGATTTGTGCATTTGTTTGAAATGCATTAATCGAGCAGCAACGTACACGCGGGAAATATATCCTTCGTGCAGGCAAAGCGTATTTTGGCTATATACTCACTCTACTTAGATAGTAATACTGAGCGCCGTGTGATTCTATGGACAATACTTTTATAACGTTGTTGGTGCCTTAGTCAACAACAACTTAGTCAAATTGCTCTTCAAATCCATAGAAAGTGCTGACTGAAATTTATGATGATTATTTTAGAATGCATAGGCTGAAAGCTGTTGCAGCAACACTGTGCAATACAATTTTTTTATCAAATATATAGCAGGTAGTAATTGCATTACATACTAATTGTTTTGACAACAATTTGAATGTTGGTGCTGTCGTTGCTAACAAGACTTTTCACGCAAATTACTGTCAATGTATATAAACGCTTTCTCCTATTTTCTCCTGAACCTTGACACACTTTCCCTGAACAGTTTGAAATACAGACTGTCGAATGTACTGCCGTTGGTATGCCTTACGCGCATGCTTACGGTTCCAGAGCTGGATGGCAAATGACTATTTGCACGTGCAAGTAAGTTGGTTTTGTTTGAGAAATCCTGGCTTGTGCAGACAATAGACTAAACGAATATGGCGTCCAATAGTTGCAACGATTATGGAGTTAGAGCATTGCATGCTGGGTAGCATTGCACGCCGGGTAGCATTGCATGCTAGGTAAATTGAGCAGGTATCTCATATCTTGTGCAAAAGTGTCTGTATTTAATGGTACACAAGAGCTTTAAGCTAACCTATTCGTATGCATATAATCTCGTAGACTCTGTTTAATAGTAACCCACTGTTTACCATAAACCACTTTTAGGCCCCCGTCTCCATGTACGCGAAAATTGTCCGCGCGGAACATGTGCGCGCGCAGCGAAAACATTGGTAAAATGTAAATGGACCGCCCTGTTTTTTTCGTGCGGATTGGGCAGAGCGAAAGACACCGATTCAATTGAAATGTGCAGGACTGTTTCCACGCACGTGAACACACGGACCGAGCACGCGCTCAGCTATCTCGTTATTAGTAATTTTCTAAGTTACTTTCCGTGTGATGGCTGTTGTGGTCAACTTTTGGTACAGTGCTTGATGTGTCGAAATTGATGGGCATTGCATAGATCTTAATATTTACGAAGAATGATCATAAGAACCAAACTGCTACTTCTCCTCGAATAGAGAAGAAGGAGAGTTTGGCGGCGTAATTTTCTATTTCTGTTCTCATTGTGAGAGGAGAATTGCCCTTTTATTCGGCCATTTTAGCTCTTATTCTGCGCATGCTGCGTGGAGAAACATGTTTATGTGCAAAGAATATGTGAGAAATGTATGCAATGTGCGACTGGGGCCATGCCCATTTCACTTAGTAGTCATAATTACGTAGCCTTATTGATTCATAGCATATGTGTATATATACAACCTTTCACGGTCGTCTGCAATTTAAGACCACCCATTCTGCCAGCATCAGCGGGGTGTGAGCGCGTTGTGCCTGTTTCAAATGCAGGTGGCCTTGTAAGGGTGGATAAATAAACATATTTATATGCGCACACGCACTTTATGTAAGCACGCACGTACGCACGCATCCTTTTAGCAAACACTCCCCCACGATGTTGACAGAAAGGGTGGTCTTATATTGCAGATGACGTTGAAAGGTTGGATAAATACACATATTTATAAATGCTATATATTTACGAAATATTGAAATATTAACTTGCGGGGTCAAGCCATTTAAAATTGGCTTGGAGCGTGTTTTTTTCCGCGTATATGGAAACACCTTTCGCGCTGACATTTTCCGCACGGACACAATTCGCTTACATGGAATTTGGGCCTTATGCTTATGAACAGTGGTGTAACTGGACTGGTTTACCTTAAACCATCTTTATGCATATGAATAGTGGTGTAAATGAAAGGTTACACAGGGTTTTAAATAAATTCTCTCTAAACCACCTTTATGTATATGGGCCTCTGAACCCCATCTCAAGGTAACCATGCTAAGCTGTTGAATATTTTGAACCCAATTTGGCTGGGTGCTGTTGCTGCTTATTGTTTCAAAATATTCAACAGCATGTGTGTTAAATAAATCCATCAAACACATGCGATTCGTACACTCGCAGGACTATTTAAGCTTCATACCGGAATATTCTCTGTCAATCATGATTGTGATGTCAGCCTACTCTATGAGCCATAACTGATGTTGACGTCATATACTTGAGTGGCAGGTCAGATTCATACATAACACATATGGGCCTATGCTAGGGGTGTGCGATTGCAGGTGGAAACAGCCTTGCAGCAAAGTTGCTTTTGAAATGAACACTAAGGAGCATTCGTAAACGGAATGAATAAAAGTTGATATTTAATGTGTCCCTCAATGAGCCTTTCCAGTTTTAGCCAGGCCCCGCCCATCCCTAGTTAAGCTCCTCCCACGCTTCGCCGGTGTTGAGATCGATGAACGACCTGACTATCAGCTATACAGGTAAGCTGTTGAATATTTTGAAACTAGATTAACTGGGTACTGTTGCTGCCTTGGTACCAACAGCGCCCAGTCAAATTAGTTTCAAAATATTCAACAAC
>CM067368.1:81267198-81344698 GCA_034401795.1 Chaetoderma sp. LZ-2023a
TTTTACAATACTATTGGTGAACATGAATGTAATGAGTTTCCCCTTCCAGAAACGACAGTCAGATACGCAGCCATGGAATACAATCAAGAGTTGTTCAAACAATATTGAGCAAGGCTGGATTGCCCGTGATGAATGAAATACTCAATAACGACTGCGAGGCAGTCGCTGTTATAGATGTTATCCATCTAATTCGGAAATGTGAATTCGATTATGACGAACTGTATGACACAATCTCAAACGGGTATGCTTCCTTTATACTTCTAACTTTACGTGAAACATCAAGCATTAAATTCTGTAGTGAATGAGAGGAAGAACATTGTGGAGGAAAGTGAGAGGTAATACCGAGGTGGAGACCGTGTTTTGACAGATCTGCGAAGCCATGGATAGTTTTTCGGCTAATGATCCAGATGATTTGGGTGCAGTTTCCATACCCATGGACACAGTTCTACACTATTACTGTGGCCCCTGGTCTGCTAATTATATGCACACGAATATCGTATTGTACTTGGCTGCTGCTCTCGGGGATAAAACGTAAACAGGTAAAGTCACTAGCATCAATGTATAATCAGTCCCATGCCTAATGTCTACATGCACGGGTAGGGGTGGGGGCATACCAACGTGTCATTCTTCATACGCTTAATCCAGCAAGGGAAGAGCATGCAGATATAAGTTTAATATATAGCAATGATACTGATGTTATATGCATCTCAACTGGCTGGCTAACATCCGGCAACGTCCACAAGATGTGCGGGCGGGCATACCAAGCCAACCATCTTGCAATTCATTAAATATCTAAAAGGCTTCGTTCTGAATTATGTAACATGCTTCCATTTATCCATAGCATCGCTGGCAGACATACACCCACTTTCCATATGGGATTGGAAAATGTTGATTTATTGCACACTGTAGTGAAAGAAATCTACAGAACACGGCCAGTACTTGGAGCAGATTCATGGGCGAATCAAATCATCCCAAAATCAATTCACGATGCAACACTTCTACTAAATGCAGTGTAGTGCGCTAGCATAGCGGAGACCAATATATTAACCATACTCGAATTTAGATATCGGTAGTATCTTAGCTTCAGATCTGCCCAACTGACCCCCCCCCACCCTGCAAATCGATCCACAATTGAGCAGCACTTGAAGTATATTGAATATGCAACACGTGTTGGTAAATGTGCCCACATACCACAGCCAGATTTTACATGGTTTACTGATTATGGCTGGAACCTTCGAAACCAACAAAACACGTCCTGCAGTGACAGCATCGGCTGCATGGCTAGCAAAGATCGAAAAAACAATCTCTTATAAGTGTGCTGCAAAATAAACTGTTCCTGTAAAGAAAACTCGGCATGCCCTGATATGCTGCGTGCAAGTATACAGGAACAATTGTGAAATGTAGTTTTGCCAACCTAATGTACACATTTTCACAAATATTTTTTTACACATGCCTGTGTTGTGAAGCCATAGAAAATGCTATGATTGAGCCACTTGATATACCATTATTTTAGTTTGTGCAGATAATATGAGAATACCAATTTGTCACATGATTCGTGCTTTTGTGTTGACAAACATTAATACTAGTAGAGTCAGTGTAAATGTGTGGCATTCCGGATTACAGTGTATTCAAGTGTAATAGGTGGGTTGGTAAACATAGCCATGTCCAGATAAGTAATACATCTTGTGTACAATCAGATTAAAGTGAGTATATCATTTCCGTTTCAAATTTCCTTGATATTTTGCTCACTGAATGTTAAAATGGTATCTCCGTCTTGGTACCAAGCATCACAGAATGATGACAAACCTATTTTTTTTAGTTTGTTGGTAGGCAAACATGTATGATATCAAAAGCATTTTTGGACGATAACGTCTTTATGGTACTGTGACAGGCACACGACCAACCGTGCTTGCAAGACATTGCTAGCAAATGATGGCCGTATGCACTAATCATTATTGTAAGAAGGGGGCACGGAAGATTCAAGCATGAGATGAAATAACCATGACCTATGTATTTACATTTCAGACGGTATTTCTCCAGGAAAGAGATGGAGAAGGGTCCGAACAAAATCATCCTTACCTCTGACGACGTGGTCTTTGTACATAAGAAAAGCATGAGCAAAAGTTCCAAGGTAAGGCACTGGTTAACTTTCTAATCCAGAAAATACCAAAACACCAAAATCATTTATGTTTTAATAACGCATCTGTTGAATATTTCGAAACGAATTGATGGCGACGGATTTCTATCAAATTAGTTTTAAAATATCCAACAGCTTACCTGTATAGTTGGTTTGAAGTTGAGATTCTTGGAATTCAGGGTTCAAATGGGTGATATACCTCAATCCTGTTAGCTTAGTCGCAAGCTATCTGTATTAACCCTTAGGCGCTTGAAATTCAAGATGCTAAATTTTAAGACAACTCGACAGAAATTATGTTGAATATTTTGATCATAATGTGACTGAAACCTACAGCTAGAAATGGCAGAATTTCAATTTCATAACGGGGACACAGGACAACTTTTGAATATTTGAAACTAATTCGACTGCACCGAGTTGGTAGTAACAGCTCACAGTCAAAATTAGTTGCAAAATATTCAGCGAAATATCCCCTTCTGACCAGCATGGGTTAAAGGGCTAAGGTCTACTTTATTATAGCATCGTATTGTTGACTGACAACAAACATTCCCAGACTGACTCTGATCGTTCATAGCGAATCATAGAACTGGCGCGTGCGAAGGATTGTTTTGTAACGATTAAGACCTGAGACGTATATCTGGGGGAATTTGTTGTGAAACTAGTTAGAAGTGCATCCGCATCCGGGATATATACGAGACGAAATCTTGTCTCTCAACATTAGACCAGTAAAGAAATGATAGTATACGGCGATGCTTGGCATTATCGGTCATTAAAACCGGAACTAGATATACTCGTGAAAGATGGCAAATGGTTGTTGAAACATAATTCAAGGTTCAGAGTTTTCCAAGAACCTAATAGCACTAAAGGTTCGCGTTGGCTTTAACGTGCAGCTTGATATACCAAACTAGCTTATCTGAATATCTGAGAATCCTGGAAATAGTTATTAGATTGCAGGAAGTACACATTTGTTGTAGTTAATGTGAGGTGACTCGCCTGACTTCAGACATGTGTACGTGATTCTAATCCATATTACTGTGTTATGTATTCCCATATTGGTGGAATGATAATTTTAGTACCGCTATAATACCTGTATGTTATCTGTCACTCAAGTCGTTGACGTCAAAATCAAAGTACGGCACTTGCTACTTAAATTTTGCCTGACGATGCAATCAAGATGGCAAATTCAAGTTAATATTTTATTCACTCAGACCTTACGAAGTCAACCGGGCAGGTGGAAAATGTCATTCATGAAAATGTCCGTCTTGTATGTCTTTGATACATTTACAATATAATGCATATTTTGTTGAATATTTTAAAATAATTTGACTGGGTGCTGTTGCATATTGTAGCAACTGACCCGAGTTTAATTAGCTTTAAAATAGTTAACAACTTATCTATACGGCTACCTTGAAATGCATATTCTGTGAATTCCCGTTTCAACGTTTCAGATCCATTTCACCACACGTACACAGTGAGTGGAAGTTAACTAGAAATGGGCGGAATATAGGCTGAAATGGATATCTCTGTTGATTGATCAATTGACCTTTTCAGTTTTACCGTTAGTTCATCCTTAGGTTGGCTCCACAACGATTTGCCCGTGTTGGGATCAATCGATCCCTGCACTCTCTGAAACTCAATTTTCAGAAAACTATACAGGTTAGCTGTTGAATATTTTAAAACGAATTTGACTGGACGCTGTTGCTGTAAAATTAGTTTCAAAATATTCGACATAATGTTTATTAAATAGTAAAGACATACACGTCGTGCAATCGAGTCATTCATGTTGTAATTGATTATGACGCCATCCTACACGTCGCGTCGCTGGTTATAACGTCATATGATGGATGGATAAACTGAAAAGGTCTATTGAGCAATCGATAGCTTCATTTGAAATCCTCGCACTAAAAATGATAACTGGTACTACAGTTCAATGCTATATTTATGTACAGACCCACATGCGCAAGTAACTAATGCAAGCAGATTGCCATCCTCGGTGGGCCAACATACACATCATCAGGCACATTCTCCCACTGATGCTACCCGGCATACCAGACACACATTGAGGAGTCAAGTTTCTTTGTCACTCATATAACGTCATAATTAACTACGTGACGTGTAGACTGACGTCAAAATCAATTACATCATGAGTGACTCGAGTCAGTCCTTCCTAACCGCTTAATAACCTGCCAGCTTGTACGAATTGTACGTCTTTACCATTTACCAAATATATGTTTGAATATTTTGAAACTAATCTGACTGGTCGCTGTTGCTGCAACAGCGTCCAATCAAATTAGCTTCAAATATATTCTACAGCCTACCTGTTTAGTTGTCCGGAAATTGAGATTTGAAGAGTTCAGGGATCGATCGATCCCAATACATGCGAAGTGTGGGTGGAGCTGCTAGCGATGGGCGGGGCATCGTCAAAGCTGGGTTCCTCCATTAGCCAATACCAAAGATATTTCCTGCCAAGAACAGTACAGGTATAGAGTAACATAGCTTAAATGGAGAACATCAACCACGGATATAGAGATGTTCACGGCGTACACCAGGTAGATACAGTTATAAGCCCGTATCATAGGGGAAGCTGATTGTATTTAGATATTTTATATTAGACAGGACTTGAACTTATTTTAACTGGCGTACCTCCGTAGAAAGCATTTCTCGATCATCACTGAATTCAAAGACATGGCCATTTTCATACCTGGTGTGTGCAATGATTACATCGATTTCCACTGTCTCAAATTTCAAAATGGATTGCAAAGTGCGAGGAATTCTACGGTATCGAGACGAAAAGGGTCAGAATGGAATAACATATCTCGTAAATCAACATATTACTGACCGCGAACCATATACGGTTACATTGACTCTGTATGGGACCACCTCTGCCATTCACATTCAAGCTGTGAATTCGCATGATTGGATTATTAAGGACTTCAGGTTTTTATCAAATATTATATACGACAATTGTAAAGATGTTCAGAAGGAAGGCGATGATGTAATTGACGGTGTGTGGGATATAGGCGGCGATGTTGTGAATGAGGAACGTGTACATGTGAACGATTTGATGTTAACCGTAGGAGATGACGACAATGTGAACGATTTGATGCTGAATGTAGGAGATGACGTGCTAAATGTAGGCCATGACGTAGTAAATGTAGGTGACGACGTACAACTTGTAGGTGGTGACGAACTGAATGTAACTGATGACGTGCTGCATGTAGGTGATGATGTGGTGGATGTAGGCGATGGCGTACTCAATGCAGGTGATGCCGTGGTAAATGGAGGCAATGCCATGGTGAATACAGGCGATGACGTAGTGAATGTAGGAGACGCCGTGCTGGATGTGGGTGATGGCGTGCTGAATGGAGGAGATGACGTGCTGAACTCCCGAAATGATGGTTCTGAATTTAGGCGATGATGTACATTGTACTTACAGTGTAGAGTTAAGCATGCCATCATGTATTTCAATAGACCTTCAAACGAAGCCAAAAGAACTGCTCGCTCCGGAGCTCACTAGCACGCCGAATATGGCATGCGCCAGTCAAGCCATCTTGGTGAAAACATCCATGGGTCTGATGCAACAGGTTATTAAGCTAAATAAACTGCTAGTCGAAAGGGAGGCACAAATAAGTGCACTAAATTATGAAAATAGCAGGCTACGAAACAGCTTAATAACTAAGATAACAGTGCATAGAGGTGTTGACCCTGTGGAACACGCGAGAGAGGATGACCCGGTGGAGGGGCGGGCGGTCAACATCTTAGAAAGACATACACAATCATGCAAACACATGATACAGATAGTATATCAGATCCACTTGACAGTGCCTCAGAGACACCTGGCACGCCCAGGCAGATGCTAATAACTAGGCCCATGATCTGTGATCAGAAAACCGCTACAACAAAGAAATCAGAAATATGTGAGTAAATTAAGCCTACGAGTGCGCCTGAAACTCCTCCTCAGAAACACAGTGGTGGTATAATGAATGCCAAATCAGCCCCCAATACAAAATATGTGAACTACACCGCTAATCCAACCAAACCTACACTCATAATAGAAACATCGATAGTGAAGGGAATACATGAGAATGGTCTGGATCCTCTAGTGAAAGGAATGTGTTGTAGAGGCGCCAAGATAATGCGCATTTTGGTAGTGGTAGTACTAGTGGTAGTAGTAGTAGTAGTAGTAGTAGTAGTAGCAGTAGCAGTAGCAGTAGTAGTAGTAGTAGTAGTAGTAGTAGTAATAGTAATAGTAGTAGTAGTAGTAGTAGTAGTAGTAGTAGTAGTAGTAGTAGTAGTAGTAGTAGTAGTAGTGATGATGATGATGATGATGATAAGTCGATCTGTAGGCCTATCTATCGTACTGAACGTGTTTATAATATACCGGTCAGTAACACATACGACCTGCTAAATAGCAATATTGATGACATAAATAATAATACCATAACTGATGATGGCAAAACAGTTAATGATTCGATATCTGCCGCTTTAGTAACTACGTCTGCGTTGGCCGCCACCGCTTCAGCTACTTGCAATAGCGTGTCAGTCGACGATTCGACGCCGAGTTATCATTATGTTCATTCAAGTTATGTAATAGCCGCTAATCCACACACCATTACCTGCACCACTACACGTGCTTGCATAAATAATGCAACAGGTAGTGCTAATATTGATATTATCAATTCAACCGAATGTAGAATTGACAATGCTAATTCTGCTACTATTACGACCACTCACCACAACAACCAACGCAATAATAATAATAATAATAATAATAATAATAATAATAATAATAATAATAATAATAATAATAGTAATAATAATAATAATAATAATAATAATAATAAATCCTATTGCATTTTCTTAATTTCATCAACATTATGTCATATTGCAACATTGAAAGTGAAAATAATGTATATACACTCGAAGCTGCAAAGAACCCGCTCGACCAATGGAAATGTAGATACAATTGTATTCAATTAACTAAGCAATTTGACTTCCCATCATTTAACATAAACACAAAGGGCATGCGCGTAGGACATTTAAATATACAGCACCTACTCCCTAAAATAAATCAATTGAAAATTATTATGGAAAAAAGTTCAAAGGAAATTGCAATTTTCGGTACAACAGAAGCAGTTCTAACTAGCAGCACTGCTAATAATCTAATACATATCAACAGTTATAATATCGAAAGAAAAGACAAGTCAAATCGCAATGGGGGCGGAATCGTAGACTGCATTGTAGAGCATCAGTTCTATTGTAGGATGGTTGAATTATAAATAGTTAACATGGAGGAATTATGGATTGAAGCTACGCCCTATAGAATGAAATCGTTCCTGCCTGCTTGTGTATATAGGCCACCAACATCACCAACTATTTATATTGACGAAACTTTGCTAGAGGCGGCCTATGCACATAACACCGATATTGTTCTAATAGGCGGGTTTAATATACATTTTCAAGTACCTATAGCGGCAAAATGGCAATCAGTAATGGACGCATTTCACCGAGAACAATTAATTGAATTGACAAGAATCACAGAAAAGACAGCCACCATGATAAACCATGCATATGTCACTGATACAGGCAAAATAGCCTCAGTATGTGTAGGCGATTTAGCCGTGGCTGACCATCGTCCTGTGTTAGCTGTGCGAAATAGCGTCACATACAAAACTCATACTCAACATACTATAAAATACAGATGCAGGAAGAATTTCCATCAAATTAAATTCCTTCAAAATTTATCACAATATAATTGGGAGTTGATTAACTTAATAAGTGATCCAAACGAATCTCTCGCAGTATTGCATGACACTTTCATTGCTGTTTTGAATACTCACGCCCCTATTATTGAGCGTAGAGTGAAAACGTATTGTCAACCTGGATTGATAAACGGTGGTATTTTAAAAGCCATGAAAGACCGTGAGCATTGTCAAAAATTAAAACAAATTGTTAAATATAGAGAATTGAAAAATAAAGTAATGACTCTAATAGAAAGTGCCAAACGACGCTATTTTGGCATACAGTTGACTGAAAATACAAAGAATCCTAATATATGGAAGATTATGAAAAACATAAATAAAAAATCTAGCAAAATGCCGTTAGTGTTATATGATAGCGATGGAAATGGCATTAGAGGCACAACACAACATTGTGAGATGTTCAAAATATATATCACTACAGTTGCAGCTGATCTCGCAAATTCAATAAGCCGTCAACAACATGCGATATCAAATAATCTTAAAATACAAGTTAGTAGTAAAGTATCAAATGAAATTGAGCTTAGTATACCTAAAATAACAGCGGATTATGTTTACGAAGAACTACAAATTTAAAAACAAATAAGTCGGCAGGATATGATGAGTTGAACGCCCATTTCCTAAGAGTATCTGCATCCGTTATCGGGCCATCAGTTACAGCCATTATAAATAAAAGTATAGATACAGGGATATTTCCGACTATGTGGAAATAGCTAACGTTAAACCTTTGCATAAGTCAGATAATAAAGGAGAGATCGGTAAATGCACACCCATTTCTATACTCCCAATTTTGTCGAAAATTATTGAACGGCATGTGCATAACTATGCATATACATTTCTAAGTACATGTAATGTACTATCTGCATCTCAATCTGGCTTCAGGCCAAGGCATTCCTGCGAAACTGCGCTGTTAAAATTGATAGAAAAGTGGCGATTCGCCGTCGATAGTGGCCAGCTCGTCGGGGCTATTATGATTGATTGCAGGAAAGCTTTTGCTCGTGTTAATCATGCCATACTGCTACACAAAATAGGCATTTTTAAATTTGACTCACTTTCGCTTAAATGGATCGGATCGTATTTAGAAAACAGGCAGCAATACGTGTCCATTTCTGATAAGAAATCTGGTATTTTACTGATAACAGTAGGTGTACCGCAGGGTACTGTGTTAGGACATCTGCTATTTATCATATATGTAAATTACCTCCATATGTCGATATGTATTGCGACGATTCAACTATGCATTGTAATTGTGACAATGCACCAATAATAATGAAACAGCTGACTGGTGATATGGCTTCAGTTGAAAGCTGGTGTCAAAATAATAAAATGATTTTAAATACCGACAAAACCAAATTATTAATGATAAGCACTAAGCACAAACTTAACCAAATTAATCCTGTAGAAATTAAAATACCTGTATGTGATGGGAAATTAGGCATTATAGATAATGTACAACCTGATAGGTTTACATATTAACGACAATCTGTCATGGCAACATCACGTAAGCAATGTTTTCAGCACAATAGCTTCCATTATTTATATGTTGAAGAAAAACAAACAGTACGTGAATGTTGATGAATGGAGCCTGTTTTACAAAGCATGTGTACATTCACATATAGATTACTGCTGTCTTGTTTATTACGCCGGTACTCCGGCCGTACTAAATAAGCTCGAAAAATGACAAAAGCGAGCGGCAAGACTTGTCTTAGACGGCCCCTTATAGAACTCCATCACAACAATTATATGACACCTTGAAGTGGACACCGTTAAGTTAAAGAATGGCTATTAAAACACATGTTGAAAGCTGGTGTCAAAATAATAAAATGATTTTAAATACCGACAAAACCAAATTATTAATGATAAGCACTAAGCACAAACTTAACCAAATTAATCCTGTAGAAATTAAAATACCTGTATGTGATGGGAAATTAGGCATTATAGATTATTATTTATTATTATTATTATTATTATTATTATTATTATTACATGTAACAAAGCACTAAACATTCTTACACCGAAATATATTACGGATATGTTTTCACCCATGAACGAAGCACATACATTGCATTTGCGGTCCAAAACCTTTGGCCACGTAAAGCCTCCAAAAATACGTACAAACTACGGCAAAACAGCTTTGCATACACAGCAACACAAGTGTGGAATTCTCTACCTATAAGCATTACACTTTCACCATCGCGTTCATCCTTCAAATCCAACATATACACTTATCTGCACGTGTGATGATCACGAGAACCGATTTTGCGAGCGAGCATAGGCGTAAGTTCGTATGCAAGTAAAAGTGCTGGAACATGTCTGAGCGAGGGTGCGTGCGTGCGTTCGTTCGGGAATTCAAGTAGGTAGAACCACCATACTCGACACATCCATTATTATTATTATAGTTCTATGAGTTTCCAGATACATAATCAATATTATAATGATATTGATTATGTATCTGGAAACTCATAGAACTATAATAATAATAATAATAATAATAATAATGGATGTGCCGAGTATGGTGGTTCTACCTACTGGAATTCCCGATGTGTACCTAGATAATTCGCACTTGGTGACCCCTTGATCTAGATATTTGACTATTTGACCTCAAACTCACTTAGTATCCGTAGACATCTAAAATGTGAAATCTATGTACCAAATTTGATGATTCTAAGGTCCTAGTCTCTAGAGATATTGATCTGGTAAACAGACAGACTAATAACGGATTGAACTAACCACAATACTCCCACCTATGCCCGCGGCACATTAGTAATACAAAAAAAATAATAATAAAATTATTATTATGGTCATGGCAATGATGATAATAATATTAATATTAATAATACTAATTAAATTGATTGTTTAGTGTTATTAATTTGTCCATAGTATTAATAACTTCTCGTCTGTACATAGTGTAACTATCATATCGTGAGTGTACAAAATGTAAATATAGCGGTTTATGTGAGAGCCTCGAGTAGATTAGGCCACTGACGATGTACCCTCCTAAAATAAAGATGATGATTATTATTATTATTATTATTATTATTATTATTATTATTATCTATGTTCCGTTTTGTGCTAGGCTGCTATAGAGTTAGGGTGATTTGATAGTTACATTTTATCTCTTAGTATGCCCAGTATGTGACCAATCTGTTCTTGAATATGTTTACATTTTCCAATGTTACAATATGATCAGATAGTAAATTTGAGGCATCGATTATTCTATTGGTAGAGTAATATTTTCTGAAATTTTGTGAAAAGCGATGTTTCTTTAGTGTATGTGTGTCCTCTTGCTAGTGAATTGTTTAATGTGAAAAGATATTTTGTTAGATGTGTGTCGTAATAACCGTGTATGATTTTACATAATTCAATCATATCTCCCCGCTGTCGCCTATATTTTAGAGTTGTGAAATTGGGTCTTTTTAGCCTGTCAGGGTAGCTCAGTCCCTTCAATGACGGAAGCTGTCTGGTTGCCCTCCTTTGAACATTGTCGATAGCATTGACATTTTTTTCTTTGTATGGGCACCAGACACCGTTAGCGTATTCAAGGTGAGGGCGTACTAATGCTTTGTATACCAAGGTAAAATTGTCATTATTTAAGTGTGTGTACGTTCGGCGAATTATTCCCATTATCCTGTTGGCTCTATTTACCTGCTCCTGTATATGTTTTCGAAAGTTAAGTTGTCTATCTATAAATATGCCTAGATCTTTTTCAAACTCAGCAGATTCAAGTGGTATTGGGAGACCGTACTCTCCGCGTAGGTGATAGGATCTGTTTTCAAACCTTTGTTTGTTTTTTATTTCTAGAACTCTACATTTGTTTGGATGGAATTTTATTAGCCATGTAGAAGCCCAGTCGGTCATTGAGTCAAGATCATCCTGTATTATTGTACTGCCTGTCTTGTCTTGAATTTCTTTATAAATCTTTGTGTTATCTGCGAATAAGTAGATTTCAGAACTGACATTATCTGGTACGTCATCTATATAGATAACAAAAAGGATAGGGCCTATCACACTGCCTTGTGGTACTCCACTGGCTATATCTTGCCAGACAGAAGATGTGTTATTAATCCGGACCCTCTGTTTACGATTTTTTAAGAATTTCCTTATCCATTGGCACATTGCATCACTAAATCCATATGCCTTAAATTTGACCATGAGTCGTTCGTGTCTGACCCTATCGAATGCCTTCATTAGGCCCATAAATACTATGTTTATTTCACTATTGTTGTCCAGTATTTTTGTCCAGTGGTCTAAAACATTTACTAATTGCAGTGTTGTTCACCTCTCGGAAATAAAACCAAATTGTTTACTAGTGAGTAGATCATTTGACGTGTATGTGCTTTACTATCTTATCCCGAATGAGATTTTCCATGAATTTGCAAACTACACTTGTAAGGCTTATTGGTATGTAGTTATCTGTGCCCTTTTTATCCACACCCCACCCCTTTAAAATAGGTGTAACGTTTGCAAGTTTCCAATGTGTAGGTACACATCCTGAGACAACTGATTTGTTGAATATGATGTGAAGCGGTTTATGTATTACTCCTGTTAATTCATATATGAGGCGAGGGTGTACCTCATCATGTCCAGGTGATTTGAAATGTGTATTGATTCTATAAGTGTAAGTGTTTCACTGAGGCGGAAGGCAGTGTCACTAGAGGGAGTTGTGCAGTTTCGCCTAGTAATCTGACTCTGATTACAAGAGCATGTACACGGACCTTGACGTTAAGGAATCAACTATGACGGGCATGACCGAAATGGCAGTACCATTAATGACAATGCACAATTATATAGCTCAATATACATTTACTCTATTGCTAAAAGTGCAAAAATCTAGATATTAATATATTCTTATCCTCGGAAACAGCCACTATGCTAGACAGCCTATTTGAGTACTACGCATTTACGCATGCACATTATGTCTTTGTAAGCTGAAATGGAGTCCACTAATAACAGCCATTTACCAAACTAATCTAATCTCAGACACGTTTATAGGGATTACAGAATACTTTATTAAGAATGTAGCATCGTCGAATGTAAGAAATGGCGGACTAGTTCCTTGGTGAACCAGTACATGGCTTTGCCATTCATCAAGATGACGATAACAAAAACATTGATAACATAAATTGGCACGCGTCGCCGTCTAGGCTCTGAGTAGGTCAGCTGTAAAATGGACAAAAATCAATCAGATTGTCATCCCTCACCAACCCTTACGTCCCTGTTTTGCGTTGTAGGCGTACCTGTTTATATACCGCACATGGTCCATATGCCAGTATTATAAGTGCACCTGATTATACACCACACACAGTCCATATGCCGGTGTCATAGGCGCGCCTATTTATAAACCACACATGGTCCATTTACCAGGGTTATAGGTGCACCTGTTTATAAACGGCATATGACCCATATGCCAGAGTTATAGGTGCACCTGTTTATAAAGTGCACACGGAGCATATGCCATTGCTATGGTTGCATCTGTTTATAAACCACACACGGCCCATATGCCAGTGTTATAGGCACGTATGTTTATAAACCGCACACAGTCCATATGCTGGTGTTATAGGTGCACCTGTTTATAAACTGCACACGGAGCATGTGCCAGTGCTATAGTTGCATCTGTTTATAAACCACGCACGGCCCGTATGCCAGTGTTGTAGGCACGCCTGTTTATAAACCGCACACGGTCCATATGCCAGGGTTATAGGTGCACCTGTTTATAAACCGCACCCGTTCAATAAGTTAGTGTTATAGGCACGCCTGTTTATAAACCGCACACGGCCCATATGTCAGTGTTATAGGCGCACCTGTTTATAAACTGGACACGGTCCATAGACTAGGGTTGTAGGTGCGCATGTTTATAACCTGCACACGACCCATATGTCAGTGTTTTAGATGTGCCTGTGTATAATCCGCACACGGCCCATATGCCAGTGTTATAGGTGCTTATGTTTATAAACCGCACATGCCGTATATGCTAGTGTTATAGGCGAGCCTGTTTGTAAACCGCACACAGCCCATAAGCCAGTGTTATAGGCGCACCCGTTTATAAACCGTACACGACCCATTTACCAGTGCTATAGGCGCGCACGTTTATAAACCGCACATGGTCCTTATGTCAGTGTTATAGGAGAGCCCGTTTATAAATCGCACAAAGCGCATATGTCAGCATTATAGGCAGGTCTGTTTATAAACCGAACACGACCCATATGTCAGTCTTATAGGCATGCCTGTTTGTAAACCGCATACGGTCAATATGCCAGTGTGGTAGGCGCACCTGTTTATATACCGCACACAGTCCAATTGCTAGGGCTATAGGAGCACCTGTTTATAAACTGCACACGGTCCATATACCAGAGTTATAGGCACGCCTGTTTATAAACCGCACACGGTCCATATGCCAGGGTTATAGGTGCACCTGTTTATAAACCGCACCCGTTCAATAAGTTAGTGTTATAGGCACGCCTGTTTATAAACCGCACACGGCCCATATGTCAGTGTTATAGGCCCACCTGTTTATAAACCGGACACGGTCCATATACTAGGGTTGTAGGTGCGCATGTTTATAACCTGCACACGACCCATATGTCAGTGTTATAGATGTGCCTGTGTATAATCCGCACACGGCCCATATGGCAGTGTTATAGGTGCTTATGTTTATAAACCGCACATGCCGTATATGCTAGTGTTATAGGCGAGCCTGTTTGTAAACCGCCCATGGTCCATATGCCAGTGTTATGGGCGCACCTGTTTTTAAACCGCACACAGTCCAAATGCCAGTGTTATAGGTGCTTATGTTCATAAACCGCACATGACGCATATGCCGGTGTTATAGGTATGCCTGTTTATAAACCACACATGGGGCATATGCCAGTGTTATATGCGCGCCTGTTTCCTAAAATGCATGCGGGCCATATTCCAGGGTTATAGGCACGCCTGTTTATAAACCGCACACGGCACATATGCCAATGGAGGAATCCAGGTTTAGTCCATGAACAATTAATTGTCGTGACGAACTTAGCTATGTCTTTCATGACGTAATTGATTATGACGTCAGTCTACACGTCATGTAGTCGTTTATGATGTCATACGATGGATGAATAAACTGGAATCCCCATTGTTGTGCCCACTGCAACCATGGTCCCAACGCCTGTACGCCAGTATCGAATCTGTAATAACCTCAGTAGACTTGTTGATGTTTTGTTATGCGGAGCATCCCACCTAGAGCTGCGCCATATACCGATCTCACACCGTAAACCGGTTCTATATGGTGACAGTTTGCAAACCACCGTTATCATGGCTCAAACCGAAAGGCCGAGTTTAATTACATGTTCGGTTTATCCCTTACTGATTACTCTTTTTAAATTACAAATATTGCTGCGAAGTCAGCCTCTGTAGTGGGCTTGAGAACTGTCAATTTGCCGACCTAAAGAAGTCTATGTTTGAAATTTTACCACTGCAATGACTGGTTCGATAACGAAACCAGACACTCTTGATACATTTTCAAAAATAATCTTCCTTTACGTGAAAATTCCATGAGAAAATTATAAATATATTGACCAAATTTGTGGATTGAATGGTTAAAATGCAGACCATACACAATTCTACATTTCCGTTATTTTCTATTCCCACTAAATTGCTTATGATGAATTGCACTCTGTCTGTAAAATTTACAATATTTTGAAACTAATGTGACTGCAAGATGATGGTGTTGTTTGTAGCACCAACTATGTGTCAAATTACTTTGGAAATATAGTGAGTGTCAGCAGGCATAAGAAACGGAAGAACATCTCGTGCAGCACTGCCAGCGATACGAACAGGATAGAAGAAGCTACTGGCCTATTGAAGTATCTTTTGAAGAGAAGATCAGAGGAGACAGGGGCAGTTTGGTGACCGCTTCAGCTTTCATGCACCAAATAAGAAAAACGGTCTAAGATTACTGTCATTAGAAAGGTGAACGGAAGAAGAATACTTTGGAAATATTGAACATACACGATAATATTTATAAAATTGTAAATGATTGACTTTCTATTGGTCTTTCGTATTCAGTGTTAACATAATCTAATTGGTTATAGAATGATTTCTCTCCTTAATTCTTGTGTGCATGATTGACGCATGTTCGGTGGGTAATGGATGGGTCTCGTGCTGCGTGAATAATTCATTATCACAATTCACCTTTCCAGAGTATGTACCCATCATATGACGTCATAATCATCTACGCATGAATGATGTCAATAAGTACGTCACGAACGCATATTTGAAGACGGTCTATGCCTTGTTGTACAAATTGTTTGCTTTTACCATTTAATAAATATTCTGTTGAATATTTTGAAACTAATTTGACTGGGCGCTGTTGCTGCCACACAGACCGCAGATAGATACAGCGCGACGAGGAAATAGTTATGTAGTTAAGCAAGAGCAATTTGAGATTCCCCTTTTGTCGCTTTATAACTATTATTAATGTTCCGTATTGTGTTATCATCATCAAACTCGTGGAATCCCGTGAAATCCTGGTGTACTGTCATAACCTGGCTTGTGTTAAGAGTTGAGACACTTCAGGCCAGTATTTTCTGAAATAACCATAGATCCATAATTTGACCGATCCTGTGCCAACTCGGTATCAATAGGTTTTAGATGCAGCTCCAGGCATGCGCGCACCGCACGCACCGAGAGACAAAATACAATACCTTCTTTCCCTTACGTATGATGGTCATAAAATAGGAATATATATATTTGTATTCCACCCATCAACTCCACTCCATTAATTATCTCTCCATATTCTGGCACGATGTCCATTCATAACGGCCAGATATCAAAGACATTTATCTAACCTCAGACGCGCATAGATAAGACGGTATACATTATCGTAAATATAGCATCGTAGATCATGCCATGACGCGACGTCGTCCATTTAGCTCGGTGCATCCTCACCAGAGATAATTGTAGCCGGATTAAGGTAAGGGCTACCGGCCCGTCAGCCCCGGGGTCTTAAAAATAAGAGGCCCTCACATCAAAATCAATTATTGCATTTTATCCATTTCAACATGTAGTCCGAGTATCTCGCTTTTACAGTAATGATATATCCAAGCTGTTGACTATTTTGAAACCAATTTGACCGGTGGCTACGACGGAGGCGAGAACTGCATCCGCAACAAAAGCGGCAGACATTTCCTCCTTGATCCATCTGATAAGGGTCTCCCCATAGCTAATTAGTTCCGGGCCCCAAATAGGCTTACACTGGCCTTGGTAGTAGTTATATCAGTTGGATGCTATGACAGTTTCCTGGTTTGTCATTGAGTTGAATTCACAAATGATATTCTTATGAATATTGGGCGTTCATTCTCTCAATATGGTTATTTGGCATCATTAATTATTAAGATATCTGTATGCCGTTCCATGATAGCTCTTCTAAGTAAATGTACACACCTTGTAACAATGCACTGGCTGAATAATTACGCGTCATATATGAATACGGAACATAGATGTATATTTCATTTATTTGCCAGATTGCATACGATATTGTTTCTTCAGGAATTCCAACCAATATTTGTCTTGGATGTATTGAAACAAGTCTTTCATTCTTATATGTGTTAAATCAGTGCTTTCTCTAAGCCATCGCTAGCATTGAGTTTGCAGATCGACGCAGCTTATGTATGGTAAAGTCTTTAGTTGTGGGGAGCAGCTTAATAACTCGCCATGTTCCTTAATCAGCTCACAAAAAACTTATTCTGGGCTGTATCTAAACATTAATGATAGATTTAGCTTAAATTTCAGCGCAACGAGGGAATGTGTCATGCAAGAGGACTTTTAAACGTTCGCCTGGCCGTGATCCGGTTAAAAGAACTCGGATCCGGATCCGATTAAATTCTGGGTATTGCGGATAATTTGGAAACTGCTGGTCTAGTTCACCCCCAACTTTTAATACAGCAAATGGTACGACCGTAGACTTGGTTTACACAACGTTGGGCGTGGTCCTAAAAGAATCTACACATCTTTTTAATATTGTCTTTAGCGTGTACCAAATACGCTCTGCATTATTCAGATTAAAACGCGAAAGATACATTGCAAGAACATAATATTGCAAATGAAAATCTTCATATAACTGCATCATTCCAATATACGCATTGCACAGCATACCTCTTGTCCTTCACCGACTCATTGTTTAAACAGTGTTCATTAATTAGTGTGTAGGATTCACGCCTTTCAACAGTATGACAATGTGTTGTTTATTTTGGCACTCGTAAATCCAATATTCTAGACAACTGAGTTATCAGACTAAATACAATGCTGATATTCACAAATATCAGTGCATGTTCCTTCCTTTCTCGCAATTACATTAACTGCTGAATATCTGCAAACCACATTTTCCAAGGGGTTTAACTCTGGATATGATGAATATTTTGAAACAATCTGACTGATAGTTGTTGATGGCTAAGTCACGTCAGAACACGGGCACTGAGAATACCCTGTGCCGTGCATTTGCACTCTGTTTTGCCAATGCACATCGTGACCCCAGTGACCTGTATGGATATTTTACGCTTTGACTAAAATTATTCTGGCACTAGGAATACATGCAGCAAACTGTGTGATTCTAGATTCTTGCATTCGACTGTTAGGATCAAACGGCACACGGTGGTATGCACATAAAAGTTATTGGTTTGATTGGCGTCTATCGAGTCCCTGATTCCAGGTCCCATTCACGCCATTCCAGGCCGGTTTTAGTTCAGTCTATTATTGGTAACTTCCCCAGTGTTTACACCGGTACACCCTTATACTCCTGGGTGGGGAGAGACAACGAAGAGTGAAGGAGATTGCCTATGTTAACCCGCTATCGTCAGTTGGCCGAACAGAGATGCGATCCTGGGGTCGCCAGTTTCACAGCTCTGATCGTTACCGCGTGAGCTACGGCGTTGGTATGCACTTGGTAACCCGCGACCTAGATATGTAATCCTTTGAGCTACTTCTGCCCCAGCAAGGTATGAAATGTGTCAACTTGGTATTTCTACCGGCTTGCGATCCAAATTATGACCAAGATTACGCATTGCGGTATGCACTTAGTTACCTCGTGACCCAGATATTTGACGCTTGACCGAATACTTAGCCTCTCATTAGCTTGAAGCAAATTAATTCTACAACCTCCAACTCTGGTGTTTCTACCATCTTGCATTACTAGGTTATGGACAAACATGTAGAGTCCAGTATGCAATTAGTGACCTCGTGACCATCTACGTCATCTGGACCATTTGAACAATGGAGGAATCTAGTTTTAGCTATACCCCGCCCATCTCTAGATAAACTCAGCCCACGATTCGTCAGTGTTGGGATCGATCGATCCGTGCATTCTCTGGACCTCAATTTCCGGAAAACTATTCAAGAAAGCTGTTGAATATTTTGAAATTACGGTAGCAACAGCGCCCAGGCAAATTAGTTTCAAAATATGCAACAGTGCGTACAGCAATGTTTAGTCCAAAGATATGTCATTGCCAAACAGAGGCATATTCAGACAGCCGGGCGAAACTGACAGCAATATTTACGCCAGCCGTCGGCGTGGGTAAATAAAATGTTGTTGTTTGGACCGAAGATGGCGTATCGCCGTCAAAAATAGGCAAATACGTTACACAGGTCTATGTATCGTATGTCTTTGAAATTTTATAAACAGTATGTTGAATATTTTGAGACTAATGCTGCTGCGTACATTTGCGCAAATACCCGCAGTTAACATATTGACCAGCTAACCTGCATATTTACCTTGAGATTAAGATTCCAGGAATCCAAACCGATTCTAACACGCGTAACAAGTGCCCGGATGTGAGCTAGAAATGGCCGGGCATATCTGGAAATGAATCTCTCTATACCATTTTGTTCCATCGTGACTAATGAAAGCAACCAAGTTAACGAATTAAGGCGGTACATAACCATGTCACGTAAGATGTAAGGGAGTACGAGACGAGATCAGAAGAGAAAAACATAATCAATTTTGCAAGCGTTGTACAATGAAAGCACATACTATGAATCAACATAAAAAAACAAATTATAAGATCACTTGTGACAAACCAAATTAACGTCACTATATACACCGCAAGGTTGCATAGAGACAAAAAGGAAAGGTCCCCACAGGAAGACTTGACATACTGTCAATATAGCCCCTACTCATTCGCCTTGAAAGAGAAGAGCTGAACACGCCCAACCAACTTCCAGAGGTAGATAATGCTATCCGATTACTGTGGGTCATGGGGAGTGCATCGCATGCATAGATAGTTCAGCAAAGCAACGTGCACTATAGCTGTTCACAAGCTATTCATACCATGCGCATGCAGATGGATAAGCTGCACATCGCCATATGATTGGACGTGTAACTAGTTTATTATGCAGTACACACAGGCGGTGCAAAGTAGTGTTCACACCACAGAGCGATAATCTTTAATCGAACGCAAGTTAAACTGAAGAGCGAACTGTCAGAGAACAAGGACACCCACGTGAAAGAGAACAGCAGACAGGCCATGCTAACGTGCCTCCATATCACGGCAGATATGTTCTATCTGTGAACCACAGATCATTCCTCAGCTTTATAAACTATTCAAATGCAGTTGACACATTCTTTGAGACTATCCAACGGATGGGCTATTCTAACAAGCTAGTAAGTCGGATTTAACCCTTCTACTCAAAGCAGAGAGCGGCCATAAGATGCAATGGCGATAAAACAACCCTAGTTTGAGATCGATAAGTGGGTATGTCAGGGCTGTATAATCCCACCACGCATGCCTATCGCATACGGGAAATGCTCACATTAGTGGCACTGAATCACTAAAGGAGATAAAGGAATAGCTCTCCCAATGCATGTTCTGTGAAATCTGCCAAATAGAGAAACAAACGAAGGACGCTGCATTGTGGCAGACAGTTTGAACACAGTTCACCCTCGGACTACGCTACAAATGCCAAACTCTGCGCTTTGGCAGAACGCAGGGTGGGTCAGAATTATGTTCGTATGTGAAGGCATGGAGGAGCGCATAACGTTTAACCCTTTGACCCCGAAGGTCCAAATACAACATAACATGAGATAACTATTCTCTCGAAGATGTATAGCTAATTTGACTGGAAGCTGTTCAGCCTATGGCAGCAACATGTTCTATCAAATTAGTTTGCAAAATACTCAACAGTTTACCTTTATGTTACCTTGAAATTGAGCCAGGGGGACTTTAGATTTTAATGTGTTTAACTAAATCCGAAAGTGCAAACTACCGCCATGGCCCATATTGGAATGTCAAAGAAAAGAATGGTTGGTATAAAGACCAGCTGGAATCCCATGAACTTATCCAGGTTGTCTGTCGGTATGATAACAAAAGATGGCATGTAAAAGGTTTGATGAGAATCTGCTAATGACTGAGATGGTGTTCTAAGTTAACTATCAGATAAAAAGGAGAGCAAACAAAAGCATCTCTCTAGATAAAATATCGCGGGATATCAACTTCTGACAAACATCACCAGGCTCAAATTAGGTTGTTTTGGACGCACCGCAACAGGAAGTGCACGCCCATTAGCATTGCGCGCAATAAAATGGAAAATAGATGAGAAGAGAACAGGAAGATGACTGAGAAATCAGGGGATATTTAGGATCAAAGAATAGATAATAAGAAGCGTAAATAACGAGAAAGACGCACACGGCATGACATGATTGCATACAAGACAACCCGAGGTAGTTCAGATGGCATCGTCCTGTGCAGGTGTCTGGCGATGACGACGACATCGAGTTAAAACGACATTCAGGTATATATTAGTTAGTGATGAAAGAGAGTGGCTGCGTCTTCAAAGAGTAAAGTACTCCTTTACTGGCACGTTGTATCGTTACATAACAAGTTAAACATGAAGAATGTCTGGATAGAACACTTCAATAACTCGATAATGGAGGAATTCAGTTTTTTCGATCACTCATATAACGTCATAATCAACAACGTCACATGTAGGCTGATGGCATAATCAATTACGTCATGCATGAATTCACTACGTCTTAGGCTCCTAAAAGTCCGTCAGGTTGCACGAATTGTATGTTTTTACTATCTACAAATCCTACTTTTGTATATTATGAAACTAATTTCATTGGACGCTGTTACTGATTTTCAAAACATATACAAGTTTACCAGTATAATTTTCTGGATATTTAGATTCAGAGAGTACAGGAATAGATTGAACACAACACGGGTAATGCGTTGGTGGAGGTTAGCTAGAGATTGGCCTGGCATAGCTATAACAGGCTTCCTCTTTTGCCTCTAACCTAATATCATAGAAGCATTACTATGTATTACCTCTCAGTAGTATCACATGACTATAAACTGTTATTTGATTGGTTATGATCAGTGATGTATGATCTGACATTTCCCTTACGTGAGGGCAGTACTACACGGTATCGCCGGCGCGAAAATCGTGGATTGGTCTTAATGCGCAGATTAATTATGCCGTAATAATAGCAAATGACGAGGGTCACGCGGCCATAAGTGTTGATGCATTCTGAAAATTGCGTCATAAAGTGTTGGAAATTGTGGCAATATTGATGTTAAGATCAATTATCTCTCTCTCTTACTTTCTATCTCTCCCACCCTCTCTCTTTTTTAATCTCTCGCTGACGTCTGAGGGGTAATAAATTCGTTACAGCAGTGTTTGGGAGGGGGGGGGGGTACAGGCTGTTACCAAACATGCAAACAAATATGCAACGTTTTCACGTGTGGTAACAACCTGTAGCCCCGCCAAAACGCTGGTGTAGCTAATAGTACCTCTCTCTCTCTATTCAGAATTCAAATTCACAACAAGCAATACAGAAATTCATCTAGGTCAAGTTCCACTGGCTATAGACAGTTTGTTGATTTACTGAACATGTCCATTTGCCAAGCCCAGTCGGGCGCTGGATAGTTAACAATAGTTCGTTGGTACCAGATCCTCGCCCCCACCATTGAATTACCACTGCAGAAATTGCGTAACCGTGTGCAAGTCTCGATTACCCATTTCTGTCGTCTGTTTCTATGGCCTGCAAATATGTGTAATTCTTGTACACTAAGACGTCTAAAAGCGAACATAAAGTGGGAAGGAAATGGACCTTAAAACATTGGCATATACTAGAAAATTATAATTTCTTTAAACCTCCAAGTTAGTTAGTGAAACATTTACACTGTTATATGTATGTATTCGTGGCAAGCGAGGGGTGTCCGCCATTTTGAATATTACGCGAGTCTAGACCCTAGCATTTGGAACTAGCAAAAAAACGCCTTAAAGATTACAATATTACGCACATTTTGTACTAACCATTTGCGACCGAGCTTTGGTGCTCGATCGGCTATAATTAACTAGCTAGTTAACTGGTATATAGCTAACGACAGCTAACTATAGTTCGACAGTCGAACTAGACCCTACTTTTTGCCATAGGCAGCAACGCGCGCTGCGATAGGCAGCAACGGCACCAAGTAAAACTAGTTTCTACATTTTCAACATTATCTTTATTAAATAGTAAACTCCATCAAACACACACAATTCGCATGTTTGGCGGATTATTCCAGGTTCAGGACAAAGTATCCCCGCCATGTATGATTGTGACATCAGCCTATATGTGATGTAAGTGGGTATGACATAATGCAAGTGATTACCAGATTGGATTCATACATTCTGGTTTCATGTGGATTGCTAAGAGTGGTATCGTACGGTCCACACGTCCGAAGCTTGAATTGACCTAGAATTGTGCACAGGATTTTTTTAGCTATGTAACTTAATCTCGCATACCACAACACGGTTCTATCTAATGGAGGACACCGCTTTATCCATCAATCATATGACATCATAATGCACCACGTGATATGTAGGCTTATGCCGTAATCAATTACGCCTTGAACGACTAGATTTATTCCGTCTTAACAGTCCGACAGGCTGTACGAATTGTATGCATTTACTGTTTAATAAACATGATGTTGAATATTTTGAAACTATAGTCAGCAACAGCGCCCAGTCAAATTAGTTTCAAAATATTTAACATCGTACCTGTATAGTTTTCTGGAAATTGAGATTCAATGAGTGCAAGCATCGATTAATTCCAAAAGGGGCAAAGCGTGGGTGGAGCTTAGCTAGAGATGAGCGGCTCATTCGTATACTAGATTCATCCATTAGCTTCAAAATATTCAGCAGATATAGTTATTGCATTGTCGAAGACGTTTTGTTTTATGTATCCTTCGTGTTATGTATCTGTCGTATTATGTATCCTTCGTAGTATGTATCATTCGTATTATGTGTCCTTCGTATTGTGTTTCCTTCGTATTATCTATCTTTCGTATTATGTATTCTTCGTATTATGTATCATTCGTATTATGTGTCCTTCGTATTGTGTTTCCTTCGTATTATCTATCTTTCGTATTAAGTATTCTTCATATTATGTATCCTTCGTGTTATGTATCCTTCGTAATATGTATCATTCGTATTATGTATACTTCGGGTCCTAAGGCTTAGTCCCACGCTAGAGCTCTGCATTTTGAACCCTAAATATGAAAAGTTATCCACAAATGCAAGAACGGATCTCTTTTATGTTTTGATACGAATTTGACTAGAAGCTGTTGCTTCGATGCTACATATGGCAGCAACACGTTGCAGTTAAATTAGTTTCAAAATAGCCAACAACTTATTTGCGCAGCTACCTTGAAATTTAGTTTCTTGGAATTCAGGGTTCAAAATGTAGAAATATAGCATTAGCACGTTATCGATATGGTGATATATTACAGGTTCCATTATAAAAGCAATATTCAAGAGAATAATGTATTGACAATATTAATATTTGCATGCCGAAGACGGCCAATGGCATCCATTGCAGTGGCGTTGAGGAATTTTCATTTGCTGGCCATGAGCAGACTATTTTTGAAAATGTAACACTGAAATGACTGGCTCGATAACAGAACCAGTCATTTCAGTGGTACATTTTCAAACATCGTCTTCTCTTGGCATGCACATGGACGTTCAATAAGCAAATATTAAATCGTTTTATCAAATTTAGTCATTAAAGGGTTAACCACGCCGTGATTGTCGTATCTATCATTATATCCTGAAAGACGCATTATCTGTATCCACTATTCTGTTTTAAGTTGGCCAAAAGTTCGTTCTTCGAAAAGCCTGATATCTTGAAAGCATCCGAGCCAAATTATTCCATGACCAGCCTCAACGAATACGTGGAATGTTCGGAGACTGGGAGATACAGCGTGAGTAGATTATTACATGTGCAGTACAGGTCATAAATAAGCCAACGTGTAATCTGTACACGTTGTGAAAAAGCCCCACCAAAACATGTTAGTTAGTACAATCTTCAGCATGGTGTAAGAAATGTTCTTTTGAACATTTTGGACAAAATTTGATTGGAGGCCATTGCTATCTAAGGCAGCAAAGTATTATTATCGTCACAATCGGCGGCAATACTGAGAGACGTTCCAAGGAGCATCACTCTTTGATTCGACATCAAATATGCTTCCTATCCATAGGTGAGGTATTTCTTAGATATCTATAAACATTAATTTGAGCAGATTCGGCGCAAATAGCCAAATATATGGCAACATATGCAGGCTAATGAGTTTCTTTTTTATTCCAATGGGAGAATTGATCTTTGCCCTGTAAACCCCTGTAGTCATATGAATGGCATTACGTGTCCACATGTATCCACCCACCCAGCACTCACCCCCATCCAAGTTATTAGTGCATAGCATTAGATGTGTCGAAATGGACCACAGAATATGTGTTCCCCAAGAGCCAAATGAGAAAGATAATGGAGAATGACCGAGGATTCCAGTTTATACATCACTTATGTGCCGTCATAATCAACTAGGTGACGTGTATGATGACATCATAATCAATTGCGTCATGAATGACGGAGCTAAGTTCGTCACCAACGATTAATTGATGACGGACTAAGCGTTGTTGTACGAATTGTATGTCTTTACTATTTAATAAGCATGTACATAGGCAGCAACATCCCCAAGCCAAATTAGTATCAAAATATCCAACAGCTTACCTGTATAGTTTTCTTGAAATTGATAGTCAGTGATTTCAGGGATTGACGATACAAACACGGATACATCGTGGGAGGGGTTTAGCTAGAGGTGGGCGGGGCAAAGCTTTAGTTTGATTCCTCTATTCCTACCTCTGGTGTTTGGGATCTGATTAACTTCATTTGCAAAGTGTAAATATTAGAATATAATTAATTCGACCCGCTATGATATAAATATCTCAGAACATGATAGAAATTGCTGATTGGATAATTTACTATTTGTTTCATTGGGAACCTTATTTTTTACCTACGTTATTAAAAAGCTAGACCAGACTGACGTATATCTTTTACGAGCGATGGCTCACAGTAAATCTCCGCCCGCCATATTAGAAGTCCGCGGTTGTTAAGATGTCGAACTGTCCGACTAAAATATTGTAAGTATGCGCGTGTGCATGTGGGTGTGAGTGTGTGAGCGTGCGTGCGCTCTTGGGCGTGTGCATTCGTGCGCGTCCTGTTTTACAGCGGAATAACTCACGTTATGCTTGAGGGCGGGGGATATTTGCCCTGGAAGGGGCGAAGAACCGCTGCATTTTTGTTTAGAATGTCGCGTTGAAAAACATCGAAAATACCGTGACTGAGAGGCTCGAAGACACGAAATATCTATTTTGGGTTCATTTAATAACAATCGCGATATAAATATTAATCACACGCATGCAAGCACACACACTCGCTAAATCGTCATCTCATTCTACGTTATTTTTCTCACGTCACAAAATTGTAGAATTTTATTTCCAAATTATTTTCCAATTTCTTATCTGGTGCATTTTCCTTCATTGCATAATGTTAATCTAATTACACGGCATTCAATGTCACTTAAATGTCAACCGAACCATTAATTCCATCAATCTTCATGGCATTGCATACTTTGGACTAAGCCTGGGTGGAATAAGGTCGAATGCATCCGTTATTATGTAATGCCATGGAGATCGCCGCAAAGCTGTCGTAGAATGTCACGTAGAATGAAGATTCTTTATAGCGGGTATGCACGTTTGTGTCAAAATATGGCGAATTTTTATGATGGGTGTTTATCAGACCATCCGTCTTTAAGAACCACCATAATTGTGTACCAAGTGCTGCATGTTTTAGCCAATGGGGTTGTAATAAGAGACAACCTGTTCTTAAAGGCCACCTTTTGATGGTCCATACAGTTTCTATTATAGTAATGTTTTGCTGCTATACCAGAATATCCATCCAGAATGCCGCGACGCTGTGGTGACTGTCTGCCTTCTGAATTTCAGCAGACTCTATTTTCCTTTTGGTTTAACTCTCGACATATTAGCAATGCAATAATGAGTCGGCAGGTGTGCGACGTCGGCCAGACATCCCAGAGATTTCAAGAGATTCATTTAGATTACAATTTAACATTAGTTTCGGGTATATTCTTTGTGGGCTAGGTTTTTTGGCTAAGCTTGTGCGTCAGTTTCATCCTTTTTAAATTGTATTTATTAGTCGCCAAACGTTAGATAGTTGTTGTTGGTTATTGTTAGATAATATCTGTGAAATTATGAAATAATGTGGCCGCTTACGGTAGTATTTACGTAACGTTTCTAATAGTAATGTATAAAATGTCGCAAATAAAAATATAATGAAATTTATCTTCAATTTTGTTTCTCTCACAAATACTCCAGTTCCTTTCTTATCTTAGTATACCTTCCCACCTCACATTTTCTATTCGTAATGAATGGTTACTGGTTTAAAACCTAGTGAACAAGATTCTATTTCGATCATTAGGTCTAAGGATGTATGGCTCCGAATCCCAGTTAGTCTTAAATGAATTGCATATCTTAGTCTTCCACGATTCCCGCAAACATGGTAATTTCCTATTTCCCTGGGCAAAGCGGGATACAATGCTGGATGGCTCCGATCTAATGCTCAAGTATATGACGTCATGATCAATTACGTCACATTTAAGCTGACACCACAATCAAATGCGTAAGGCAGAACTCTTTCCAATCAAGTTTAGTCCGGAATATTCAACAGAATTGTTCTTTCATCGTGTTCAAAATTGTTCTAAATAATATGTTTCTGTTTTTATTTTAGAAACATGCTAACATATATATGAACAGTGCTGTGTGCAATCTGTCGAATAATTTAGAGCTAATTTCACTGTAGGCTGGTTGTGCCTTGGACACCACTAACTTCCAAATGAATTAGTCCCAATGCAAGTCATGCCTTGAGACAATTTGTAACAGCATTGAGCGTGTTCAGAGACTGAAGAATAAAGGGCTTTGACCTGGAGACCTTTGGGGAGGAATATTGAATGAGCACAGTCAGACGAATCAATCACATGAACATCCCTTTTCTAAATGTCACATAGTAAGAAAATATGTATCCTCATGTTGCTTCACTGAATTACATTTAACACTTTTTTTTGTTCTTGCTATGTTTATCCAAAACATAAATGCAATGGTACGAAGCTGTACTCTGCTCAGAAATTGCGATACTTACTTAATTCAATCCATTTCATTGATTTAGAAGAGAAGTTCCCATATTTCACAGCGCGCATATCCTAAACAGCCTCGTATATATGATGACAGAAATATGAAGAGGGTAGAAGAAAACGAGAGAGAGGGAGAGAGAGAGAGAGAGAGAGAGAGAGAGAGAGAGAGAGAGAGAGAGGGGGGAGGGGGGAGGGGAGGGAGAGGGGGAGAGGAGGAAGAGGGGGAGGGGAGGAGGGAGGGAGGGAGAGAGGGAGATAGGAGGAGGGATGGAGGGAGGGATGGGGAGGGGAGAGGGGGAGGGTAGTGAGATGGAGAGGGGAGGGGATGGAGAGGGAGAGGGAGAGGGGGAAGGGAAGGGAGGGAAGGGGAGGGAGGGAAGGAGAGAGGGAGAGAGGGAGAGAGAAAGATAGAAAGGATGAGAGATCATGGGAGAGAGAGGGGGAATGTTTGTGTTAGGGGTGGGAATGGTGGCGCTGATCTCTCTAGCAACTAACAGTCGGTGTGTATATAACATCCTTTCAAGTTTCACAAGCGTATTACAAACCGCCCATAAGAAGAGACGAACATATCCCGTTAACACTTACACGTCAGAACCCACAAATTATTTATGATGCAAGGGTTTATTCTATGCCAGCATCAACTTCCAGTCAGATTAGTTTCCAAATCTCCGACAGATTGGGGCACTGAGACGCTTTGAAATTGAAACACTTGACATTCATATGCTAAATGGGTCAGCGATTCGTGCGACTGAAAATTCCGACGGAATTAGTTCGCCACCTTGGTCGTCGAGCTGCCCCGAATGAGGCAATCTTGCAAAGGTCAGAGGAATTTAATATTTCAAGAGAACTGCGCTTTTGCAATCACTATTACACACGTGCCTGTCTAGTTCTGTATTAAATCGCCTCGGGAAGTGCCTGGTCGTATGAACATTTTCCCATTTGGAAAAGGATAATGTATTGCGAACGTTTGGGGAGTGATGTTACCAGCTGGTATAACAGGAATATGTCACTCAGTTTGACTTCCTTGACTATCCAGACCAATTTACAGGCTAGAACACTAACATGCTATTCTTGTCATTTGGATAATTTCTGTTAATATCAAATAATGGTCCAGTTATGTGGTATGTCGAGAACAAACTTTGAACGTTGAGTCTGAATGGATCTTTCCAGTTTATCCATCAATGATATGACATCATACTCAACTATGTGACGTGTAGGCTGCCGTCATAACCAATGACGTCATGACTGACGTCTATAGGTTCGTCACGAGCGCGTAATTGGCGACAGACTAAGCGTTGCTGTACGAATTGTATGTCTAATGTTGAAGATGTTGAAACTAATTTGACTGGGTGCTGTTGCTGCCTATTTTGAAATTAATTTGACAGGGCGCACACAGTAAAATAAGTTTCAAAATATTTAACAGCTGACCTGTAGTTTTCTGGAAATTAATAGTGGGATAGTTCAACGATCGTTCGACCCCAACATGGGCGAAGCGTGTGTGGGGCTTGGCTAGAGATGTACGGGGCATAACTAAAACTGGAAAGGTTCATTGCCTTGTAGGATGTGACGTATATGCCACATCACATATCTATGTAAACATTTTGGAGCAATGCCTCAGCTTCTTAGTTAATCCTGTGTTGTAAAAAGGTCTGCTAATGGACACATTTACCAGCTTTTATAAAAGGCTAGAAACCTCTAATTTATGGACATTTGCACTGATTTGGTATATTTTAATTTTATTCCGACTGGACAATATATCAGACACACGCAATCAGAGAGTGTAATCCCTCCCCCTCCCGTGTTCATTCCATTATAAATGTGTTTTGGGAATTCTCGTGGTTTTTTTATTATGCATTTTTTTTCCGGATCCCAACCAAAGTTATAGTATCCCAGTGTAATGTCACATCCTTTGTTGTGTTAAAGATTTGAGTCAAATCGGTCCAGCGGTTCCTGAGATTTACATAAAACCATAATTTGATCCGATCAGGATCTGGTATACATTTTATTCCTAACACGTTGAACCACACATACTGAATTCCAAAATTTCTCTACAATCGAATCGATATTTTCTTGAACATATCGAAATTTAGTTGTCTACACAGTGCTGCTGCTTGTGGCATCAAGAGTTCCTATAACACGAGTTTCAAAATATTCAACAGTTTAAGTACGTGGTTACATTGAAATTGAGGAATCCAGTTTTAGCTATGCTACGTCATTCATGACGTAATTGCTTATGACGCCATCCTTCGCGTCACGACTTTGATGGTGACGCCATATGATTGATGGATAAACCTGAAGCCTCCATTGGTATTCTACAAATGCATGGGCAGAGCGACCATCTCCTGATTGATCAGAAAATGAGTATTTTTAACATGCCTTCGGATTTCCGGACAGCTTGAGAAATAGTCGGATTCTCTTCACCCACGTATCCCAAAAAATTCTTTTGGTAATATCCATTTATATTTATATCAACATATAATTTGGCGCTGTATCTATTTATTGAATTAGCAATAATTACGAAATGTTGCCCGTTCCAGTTTTACATAGTGCAATTCTGCCCCTATTCAAGTCGAGCCGTGGGTTATGGGTATCCATATGATTTAATTATTCCATATTTTGATGCGTTGTGATGTTAACAAACATATTTAGTGTTAATTAATATATCTGTTGAATTATATTTATGACTTAGCACTTTGTAATAGACAAGTTGGTATTTAACCCACGCTCGGGCTCGTCCAAACTTATTTTTCCGATCAAAAGATCTTGCTAATCTGGTAGCCATGCATGGAATAAATGGTTAAAAACTTTCCCACATTGATAAAAAGCAAAGACGTAATAGAGGAAGATTTCCTGCGCATTATCTCAGTTAAATGTAATGTATGTGTTTAGTTGTGTTTGGAGCATCCGAACGCCTCACCCAAACTCTTCTTCGGGTTAATTAACTGCTACAGCATTATGTATTACACAGTTAAATCTAGGCCTTGTTAGTATGATCACGCTTATGAAGATTATTTTTGGAAATTTACCACTGGAATTACTGGCTCTGTTATCGAGCCACTCATTCCACTGGTAAATCTTTTAAAAAAGTCTTCTCTTGGCCGGCAAATGGGCATTCCACAGGACCACTACAAAGCCCGTTTTTGGTCGGCACCGGCTTTAAAACCACTTCGGCAAGCATGTCTAAAGGAAACAGCCGCCCGAACGCATGCCTGAGTCCCGTGTCAACATTATAAATGGATGCAAATCTCTTCATACAGGATGGCGTGGCTAGATCCTTTATTCGACACATTAACAGAGAAGCAAGAACGTAGCAGATATGCTCTACACTAACTGACATTATTCTTATCAAAGACATCAATCGCTTTGATGAACCAACAAAGTATTTTTAAAAGATATTTTTATCGACCCTGGTGCGCTTCTCAAATAACATCAAAGAACGACTTGGAAATCTTTAAAACGGCATTCAATTGTTGATTGATGGATTAATAGCGTGACTCGTGCTGGTATTCATTCTTACTTGACATGTTGATTTCCTTCTCTCGTATATCTAGCTGTCATTCATACAACGATACATACCGGCACTTAGCTACGCTTGGATTATGAAAGAGATAAGGGGTTTACTGTGAAGTTTCTTCACTTGGACAACATCAGAAATGCTTGTTTTAACTCCACATGGCCACTGGGACATTTGTAGAAGGAAGTGCACGAGCTGATCGTCGCCCCGTAGTAACAGAATGGAGGAACCCACTTTAAGTTTTATCTAGGCCCCGCCCATCTCTAGCTAAGCTCCACCAACACCTCGCCTGTGTTGGGCTCGATCGATCCCTGAACCTCCTGACTATCGATTTCCAGAAAACTATACTGATAAGCCCATGACATCAATAGCGCCCAAATAGTTACAAAATATTCAACAGGATGTTTATTAAATAGTAAAGGCATACTATTCGCACAACAAAGATTAGTCCGTTAACAATTAAGCATTCCTGACTAACTTAGTTACATCATTCATGATGTAATTGGTTATGACGTCAGCATACACATCATGTATTTGATTATGACGTCATATGATTGATGGATGAACTGGAATCATCCAGTGGCTCACCCGAAGTGAACCCAATAGAAGGATACGATCTGCCAGTCAAGTATCTTGTATTATAACCAATTTTGCCACAAGTTAGGTGACGTCACACTCATAATGATGTAGACTCCTCCACTTAAATCGAAAACTCCGTCACAAACTGCACAAACTAGTCACTCCTTAGATAATTTATAATTACGTCGAAATTCAGATTCTGCGAATTAACGATTAAAATGTTCTAATCGAGTCCAACACACATAAAATTGCATCGTACTAACATACGCCCACTCACATAGCTAGGCTGTTCGTGGAGCGGAGTGGGAGGGGGGAAATCGTGCAATAGGACAATGGTAAAATGTGGGCGTAATTTTGCTAGAAATGGGCGGTGCCACAATCTTTTTCAGGTAACATATATTATTTTTCAGGATTAATGGATCATATTATTAGACCTCAATTTTCTTATTGTTGAACATATTTTTTGTAAGTCCCTCCTACACGCGACAGAAAATCAAAGAGATTGTCTACTAAAGACAAAAGAAAACAACAACAACAACAACAACAACAACAACAACAACAGCAGCAACATCGACGACGACGACGACGACGACACTAATTGTATATCATTGTACAAAATGATCTGCGTGTAATAAAATCGTATCGGTTCATATCGTCAATGTTGTATATACCGCGAACCATATGGCTTATAAGGCCGTGGTCATCATGTGATCGCTAATGAATCGTATTGGCTATAGTTTATTTCTCTCAGGGCTGGCTGATCTTGGTTACTTGTAACGGATGAGTGGGTCGGGGTGTATGCCGCCCCCCCCCCAACCAACCTTAAAGGGGGACACAAACAGAGCATGGCCATACCACGACAATGCCACTGTTGCATACTTTAAATAAAATCAAATACATTAGTTGCACGTTTTCGAATTCCGTAATAGTAAACGTCGCCACGGAAAGTTATTTTCTTCAATTTCTCATAATAATCAAATAGTGACGTCATCGTGTGCATGATTGCTGTTGTATGACGTCATCGCGCAAATAGTGCATTGTTGTTGATGATTGATAGCGCATAACAGTTCATTCAGACACTAACATATTAATGAAATGCAGGAGAAACAGCAGTGCTTGTTATTTGTGAAATTAGAACATGAATGACGTAGATAGTTTCGCCACGAAAGCGTAAGTGATGACGGACTAAGCGTTGTTGCACGAATTGTATGCCATTATTATTTAATAAACCTGCTGCTGAATATTTGAAAACTAATTTGACAGCAACAGCACCCAGTCAAATTAGTTTCAAAATATTCAATAGCTTACCTGTATAGTTTTCTGGATATTGATAGTCGGGGAGGTAATGGATCGATCGATCCCAACGAGGACGAAGCGTCGGTGTAGCTTAACTAGAGATGGGCGGGGCATAACAAAAACTGTATTCATCCATTGATCTGTGCCGCCTACCTGTCTCTATGTGACTCGCTCCGTAGTTGGCACACAGCCTATAGAGATATTTTGCAATTCTTACTTTATTCTGCATACCACCCTTTCTGCATTTCTTCACAGGGTGATTTGGTGCACGTGAAAGAACTAAGCATACATGGCTTTGAGATGAAAAGCAAAATTCTGTCATTTCTAAAAACGGTACGTACACTGATCTGTATCTACAGGTACCTCAACACATTCGTATGCGTTCAGGTCTCCGGTTCGCATGGCGACCAGCTCTCCATATCTATCCGAAAAATGCGGATATTTAACAGGCCTTCGGATTTCCGAACACCCAGTCAAACATCCGGAAGGTTATTCATCCACCTGTCAAAGAAATAAGTTTGAGCAAAATAGCTAATAATATTATCTGATAAGTGTTAATAAATATGCCTGTCGAAGTATATGTATGGCTTTGCAATTTGTAACAGACACATACAAGTAGTCACGCGGACAGATGGACAAACAGGTCTGATTATAAGACCCCCGTACTGGAGGATGGTAATACTAATAAGGTCGACGCCAAACATACATTAACCCTTTAATAGCTGAGTTTGTTTAAGAAAATCAAAATGTGTACTTATTTGCAGAACAGGAAAAGACAATTTTTACAAAATATGTACTACCGGTGGGACTAAAACCTAGAGGACGATATTGGGATACACTATGGGAGAGGAAAGCCCTAGGGGTGATAGTTCGCTTGCCACACCCAGCCCAGTTCCTAAGCCTATGAGCATGTATCCGCTGTAGAAGGTCCAACTTTGCACCTAGGGGTCCCTATATTATTGGCACATAACAAGACCAATATCTTGAACGCTTTTAGGCAAAATGTCTTTTCAATATTTTTGGAATGTGGCCATTCTTTCGGCCACCTCATTCCGAAAAAGCACGATTGACCAAGAACCTACTTTTTAGAATTTAACGCCGGAATAACTCGCCCGGTTATCGAGCCAGTCACTCGAATGACGCATTTTCAATAATAGTTTTCTCTTGGTCTGCAAATGGGCGTTTCTCAAGACCTCTGTAGAAACCGTTTTGGTTGTTTAAAGATATCGCTTAATCTCATATCACTTTCTTACAGTTGCGGGAACTTCGGCATGAGAACCTGAACGTATTTCTGGGATTTCTTAACGACCCACTGCGACCAGCCATAATTACTGAGTTCTGCAATAGGGGAAGCTTGGAGGTATGTGTGGACAAGTCAATTTATGAAGCCGTTATTGAGAAATATCTCTTGTACTCACACAGAAACAATGTGGAAGTGTATCGGATACCTGATATCGCTTTTGTGAAGATCGCTGTTTTGTAAACAACAGAAGAAGAGCGATAATGAAAGAACGGTGAGAGCGAGAGAGAGAGAGAGAGAGAGGGAGAGAGAGAGAGAGAGAGGGGAGCGAGGGCGGGAGAGAGAGAGAGAGAGGGAGAGAGAGAGAGAGAGAGAGAGAGAGAGAGAGATGTAGGAGGGAAGGAGGGATGGTTGGCGAGAGAAAGTGAGAGAGATCAAAATAGAGATGAAGAGAGATGGAGAGAGAGAGAGAGAGAGATTGAGAGAGAGGGTGAAAGATAGAGAGAGAGAGAGAGAGAGAGAGAGAGGGGGAGCGAGGGAGAGAGAGAGGGAGAGAGAGAGAGAGAGAGAGAGAGAGAGAGAGAGATGGAGTATTGTATTGTAGAGAAGGAGGGATGGTTGGCGAGAGAAAGTGAGAGAGAGAGAGCAAAATGGAGATGGAGAGATATGGAGAGAGAGAGAGAGAGAGAGAGAGAGAGAGAGAGAGAGAGAACGTGAGAGAGATGGAGAGGGAGAGAGAATGCATTATTCACTTAGTTAGACACTGACACTATGATGGCACCACCCTCTCTTTTTAAAATGTCTCGATAAGCTATTGCACTGTACTGGCTAATATTTCAAGAGAAACACGTTGTTGAAATACGATATAACATGACGTTATCAATACTAGGAACGGATCATACCAATTGAAATTTTAATTAACTATTAACTAATGAATTAGTTAATTAACTGCTAATAATTAGTATAATTTATGCGAAATAACTCACATAGTGCGTGTGTCCATTTAAAACAGCAAGTAATAACTTACTTTTTCGGGAGCATAGCTCCCAGCGATTGTCACGCGTTTATACTAACTCAACTGTACACGCCCTTTCTCATATATAACTGTGAATTTCCTTCCAACACATTTGAATAATCTCAACCAATGACGAAATCTAAATGGATGTGGCGGTAAGTGAGAATTCTGGGGCCAACGTAAATAACCAGCTATGGCCCGTGAGCCAAGACATGCTTCTACAATACAATACAATACAATACAATACAATACAATACAATACAATACAATACAATACAATACAATACAATACAATACAATACAATACAATACAATACAATACAATACAATACAATACAATACAATACAATACAATACAATACAATACAATACAATACAATGCAATACAATACAATACAATACAGTGCAATACAGTGCAATGCAATGCAATGCAATGCAATGCAATGCAGTGCAGTGCAGTGCAGTGCAGTGCAGTGCAGTGCAGTGCAGTGCAGTGCAGTGCAGTGCAGTGCAGTGCAGTGCAGTGCAGTGCAGTGCAGTGCAGTGCAGTGCAGTGCAGTGCAGTGCAGTGCAGTGCAGTGCAGTGCAGTGCAGTGCAGTGCAGTGCAGTGCAGTGCAGTGCAGTGCAGTGCAGTGCAGTGCAGTGCAGTGCAAAGCAACGCAACGCAACGCAACGCAACGCAACGCAACGCAATACAATACATTTAATTTCTCGGCCACTTATTCTTTCAGTACAGGTCTGACAGAACGTAGAATGCTTACAAAACAAAATAAAATGTACTGTTGAAAATTTTGAACACAACCAGACTGGAAAATATTGCTGCCTAAGGCTGCAATGTGTACCAGTCCAAATGTATTCAACATATGCAGCAGAACAGTTCTTCTATCTTGCTCAAAATTGTACTTAAAATAGGTTTCTTGGTGGTTTTTTAAACATGTTAAGTTATTTTTAGCTGTATCTACTATATACTGTATATGTGCTTACTGTAATGTCAAGCTCATTCCTAATTAGGTGTGCAATAATTATACTGATATATCCCAAACCACTCAACTTCAGCGTAACCTTGTACGTTATATATGCTCTGTAACTAAGTTCGCATGGCCGTGAGTGAGATGACGAGATTCAGCTTCATATTACAGCAACACTATTTTCAAAATTATCCACACATGGATCTGCTGACTGGAATGAAGGGATCCCACATGTCACGTGAGTACATGACGTCATAATCAATTACGTCACATGTATGGCGGCCTCACACTACATTCTGACGTATCTAGCTCTGTCGTGAACCTTTTAAAAATTCGGCATGTGTAAGAATTGTATGCCTTTACTACTCTAAAGTGCACATTCACACTAGAATGCTTGAAAATAAAATTGGTAACATATGATTTCATTACGTATAAAGTAAAGGTGAATATCCACACCAAATACCTGAAAATAATATTTTTGAAATTAAATACCTTTAGAGGCATAAATTGTGTAACTCAATGTAATGAAGCGAAACAAATCTTAATTTATGATGATTTCATTCCATATAAATCAAGTATCTAGGTTTGGTTGTGAATTTGAAGTAGGGAAGCGTGTCTCTAATTCATTTTGCCAACTTAAAAAATCATATTAATTTATAGTAATGCAATCGTCATATGCCAAGATTTATTTTGTTCCATTACATTTAGGCATACAATTTAAGCCTCTAAAAGTATATAATTTTAACACTTTTACGTTGAACCATTCTGCTGTGAGTATGCACCTTTAATAGTTTTTTAAGTTGTGAAATTGAATTATAGACACACGCGCCCCTTATTTGCGATAATAAGTGTTCACCATTTCACTTCCATTCCGCACATATCCCGTTATCGCGCGATTCCTTTGATTTGCAACGTGCAGTTGCGGAAGACGAATATAGACCCCCCATTCTCAATAGTTCTATTTTGAATGCACACAACAATTATCGCGCATGGTGAAATTAGCTAGTGGGAATGACATTCCGAGGATCCAAGCTCTCATATAACCGCGGTGCATCATATGGAGATAATCGCTGTACATAATGTTCATCCCTTATTTCAAGCTGAATTCATTTCCAGAGCGAACCACACACGGATTGATAGGATTTTGAAACATAATTGGTTTGTATCTTTTTTTATGTGTTTAGCAACCAACTTATCTCAAAAGTTGAAACTATGCCAGCTCTGTTTGGCGCAAACACTCCAGGCATATGACGGCATCATACGTTTAATCTCATGGTCAAATCGTATCAGAAAACCCAGCTCAAGATCGTAGAATTCGAGTTCGATTGCGTGTATTATTTTACTTGTCCGTGTTGCATTGATTAAAGAATGGAAATGAAGTGTCAGCTTTAACATTCCTTTTCGCAACTAAGTGGATTATGCTGTCAAGTCACCAATACCCAGTCAATTCTTTGAGTGGAATGGTATTTACACTTTAAAGTTTCAACTCGAAAGATCGAATTACAAATGAGTAAATGTATGTTCAATATTTTGAAACTAATTGTACTGGACGGTGTCAAATTAGTTTCACAACACCCAACAGCCTGCGTGTATAGTAGTTATCTTAATATTAAGATTCTGGGAATTCAAGGTTCAAAGGGTTAACATATTGCATCATGGACATGTGTTCGATGTCAATAGTATTTAATTAAATTAAAACCATTTAGGCAACTTGAAACTCCCTTAACCTGTATAATTCTGTAATTCTAACTTATGCTTGCTACAAATTACCGAAAATGTATTTAAATCATGCACACCCAAATGAAAGCGGCAACACATCGTACTGAAATCCATTCCAGGATTCCAGTAAGCGCCAACAGAACTAGGATAATAGTAATTCTGAATGAATTTGGCTATATTTTAATGCTATTCTCTAATGGTGCAATTTGTTCTAGTCAGCCGCACAGTATATGCCCTCATGATCACTGGCCTACATGGCACCAATGGTTTAAACACCAACAGTGCATATCTGATCTATAAAGCATATGCTCTACCCCGAATGTTACATAGCTTAGAAACACTACCTCTGAACAAAACACATATCAAATCCCTAGAGAACTTTCATGTTGATACCCTACGTAAAATCCAATCTCTTCCAACAAGAAATTTAACTACAGCATGCTACATTATTCTTGGAGCATTGCCGCTTGAAACTGAACTTCATAAGAGACAGCTTACTATAGTATGTGCAATTCTGTTTAAATGAGACATTAATAGAGTTATCATTGAGACAATACCATCTACTTATCAATGGCAACACATTTCTAATACGTACACCAATACTCGTAGATATGTGCTCTCTCCTAGAACGACATATACTTATAGACAACAGACCAGAGAAGCTCAAGTGGAAATCGCGTATATCCTACAGCAGCAAAGGCGAAAGTTCAAAATTATGTAGATATAACCAATGCCACATGTCCAATGTGTGCAACGGAGATGACACCATCGTACCTTTTCTCGTCTGGTGCCCTACATTCTCATCAGCTAGAGATCAATATTACACGCTATCCATAATACAATGGTGGAAGAATTAGGTCTCCCAAAGTACAAATATCATTTCCACTAGAATGAAGCCATGGTCCAATAATTGTTGATAGTGGTACATTCTCAAATGTAATTTCTTCACCAAATAATATCTGTATTAATACCTTAGAAACATACAGTCGTTCCCAATCTACAGTGTACACAGAGTGAGAATGAATCGTTTAACCTAGTATCTTGCACCATAGAAAATTAGGCTTTGTTCACATATTCGTGTTTTCTTTTTATTCTTGAACTAACGCCTTGTCTACTCTGACTTAAATCTAATTCTAATAACTATCGTTTTGTTCACTTAACTACCTGGTGATTCAGGGTGCTCCTAAATAGGAGGCGTATACGGATATAAGAAGGAGAAGATTAGCTTGAACTTAACAACTGGCGGCTCAGTTGTTCGCGTACTGGTATTGATAACCAGCAATCCTGGTTTGCGTCTCTGTGCGTTCATGTCTTGACATCGGTGTGAACATAGGCATTCTCCTTCACTCCTTGCGCCCCTCTTCGCCCAGGAGTATGAATTGTATTGGTGTTACACATGGGGAAGGGAACACCATAATAGATTGAAATAAACCCAGCTTAGATATATGTGCTGATTGCGATGTCGAAATTGTGGACTCGATATAGGTCAACTAAATCAATAGCGTCCTTGACTGTTTGGTGAGCCACTGCTACCTCTCTCGCTGATCATCCGAGTAATGGCCGTATCGGTTATGTAAAACGAGAATATGTTGAGTAAATGCGGGATTTTGTTGAGAATAGATGTTGACATCAGTAATTCTATCCAAGCATTGGGATTGGGAATCGACATGTCACATACATTTGATACCATCAAGCGACCACGGATCATTCAATTTCTCCAAGCAAGCTGGCTACGATGGTGTCTATATAAAAGATATAGAAGGCGTGCTGCATGGGTTTTGTGGGGATAGATACGGAAACTAACTATTCGATTGATTTATATGAAATTGTGTATAAGTCTCAGCAACATTTTCTTGCTCGTGTGACACTTAGTAAATGACTAAGTAACTATAGGAACGTCTTAGAATGCGATCTCATTAGTGGTTGGTTGGTATGGCATTCATTATTCGTGACTACACTCCTGCAAAGGCACAACACGCGAGTGTTGTGTACGACTCTAATTGTGTAGTCCGCCTTGCACATGAATATTTTAATTCTAACTTATAATCTTTCCGAAAGTGCGCCTTGCCGTAGTGATTACTACTTATTGGAATTTAAGATGTGTTTGGTACACAAGTTGGCCCTTGTGCTATATAAGATAGCACTAGTTGCGCGATAGGGACTTTGGGACACGCTGGCGTTGATAGCATGTTACTGAGTGTACAATATCGATGCAGCCTGGTGTGCGTGTGGTGATTGGTGTAGTACTGTGCACTGCAGAGTGGGCACTCTTGCATGTGTGCTGCCCACCGCATAGCGGGGTAGTCAGCACTGGAAAATAATTTACGCCCTATCGAGGGCACAAGTGATAGCCACATACCAAGATGTGCTCACTATGCTGGCGCTACTCGCCACTAGTATAGGGGTAGCGAACGCTCTGTATGATACTACCAGGTTTGATCGCTGCTTGTATAAGGCGATATGTGGATTCCTTCAATGCAACAATTTAAAACACGAATGTGGGCCCAAAAGAAGAGTTATGATTTTGAGGACTTTGTAAGTATTTAAAATAAATATGGAAGTGTGACTGCCATGGAATATGTAGCTTCCAAATATTGCCAAATTGTGTCAGCATTGGGAAATTCTACTCAGACGCCTATTTTGGGCTCGGTGTGACGTGTTATGTGCAGAAAAGTGCCATCATTGATTTTCTGGAAGAATTTAAAGGACGAGAGTGACTGCAAGTCTGGCTAATTTCTGAAGAATTATATTGCTGCGAACATCGTAAATGGTGTACCATTCGCATCGAAGATTGAACCACACAGTGTTAAAACATCAAAGGAAGTTGACATTCCAAAAATCTTGTATCCCTTATTCGTGAAAATCGTGTTCAATTTTGGAAAAGCTAATTATAAACCTGCTGATCTGATAGACACAAAGTAAATTAAAGAGATGCGCATCTTATCGTATTGTACCCACAGCACTGGTAGAATGTATCATGCCTGGCTCTTTCATTGTTTAATTTTTTTGTTTGGAATTATATTTCAAAGAATTTCTCTCATGAAAACGCTAATGATTTTAAGCCAGACAGCTTTGTAATTGCGTGTCAATTATATGTGCATAGATAGCTCTAGTTTAGCAATCCTCTAACCACGCGGGCATGAAATAAACTGTTGGATAATTTGTAACACATTTCACTAGAAAATGTTGATGTCTAAAGCCGCAGCACCATCCATTCAAAGTAGCTTCTAATCATACAACAGGATGGTTTTCGCTTGTTAAATGAATTGTGTGTATCTGAACCTACATGCCATTACATATAGTTGCTTCAGAATACAATCTGGTGGCGCCCACTTTATTGCATTGCCCAAGTGAATCATTATAGTAGAAATACGAGAACAACCGAGCATGTGATTGACAATAGGTATGACATTTCATTAAGTCAGTTTTATAATCTATAATTAAAATAGGACGCTTTTGATAATATGAGCATCCCTCCAAATTGGCCGTGTTAATCAGTTCACCTTCCTTCCTAATAGTGTAATTACCTGTTCTGTTGTATTTTTTAACCACTTTGAAATAGAAAACAATTGAAAACCTACAGATGCATTACACATTATATTCACTGAAATGCAATTCCACTTCCTTCTGTTTTTGGTGTTATGCCTAGTTATATAGAACATCACTGTGACAAAAGGAAGCAAGCAACACTTTCTTCAGATTTGGATCAACTTAATATTAATGAAGACTATCTCCAAGATCCATTAACTATAATCTATTTCAACTGCTCCTTAAATCTGAGTTTTCCACAATCGTGTGGGAGAGCAATAGAGGAATACCTTCTGTTGTTTTTCACGGCGAGGTAGTATAGCTAACTAAAGCGTACTTTCAACACATTTCATTGAAGTCAGTACAGAGACGCAAGACTGACTACGTGGAAATGCATTAGGGAACTTCAAATAAAGTGATCAAACTCATACTCCGTCATTTCTAAGCTGTGATCTGCCAAATGTCAAATATTACTCCAGATATTGTCAACAATAAATGACCGCCAGGCGGTATCCACATAGCAATCACTGGACTGCGATGTCCTGTGCAATAATAATAACAGCCGGAAAAAGATGCTTCTTTTCTCGTGATTGATGGGAGCCATTATCCAGTATAACATGGAGACGGTCCCAGTTCACGGTTGTCTGGTCTGATTTAGATGGTTAATGAGTTATAGGAAAATGATCATGGCTTGTACACTAGTGAATGTCCGCATATGTCATTCATGTGGATCTCAGTATTTCTTAGTTTATTAGTGCATTTATTGTAAACCTGTCTATAGCGGATATCTGCTTTTGGCAACAGAGGATTGTTATTATTTAGCCGCGTAACACTCAAGCTGGCAGAAAACAGCTTCTGTCGACTACTTGGGTGATCATTTTTAGATACCTTCACTTGCATATTTGAATAGTTCATTGCACATGATATGAAGTCCGAATACACATACATTTTCAGTTCTTTGAGTGAGTTCTCAACTTATGCTATTTCAGTTGGTATTAGTAATGGCGTCAGGTCAACTGAAAACTACCTATCGGATGCATTGCTCATCATCGTGGTCAGTGAACTGTTCCTTGACAGTCGTCCGTGGCAGTGGCATCAACTGCTAGGGAGTCTGCTTGTTCAAAAGCAATATCCTTTAAGTGTTCACTGATGTGGTACAGAATGTTATTGCATTCCTTAGTGCGGTTTGCACTATGGGCACTTTGATAGATGTGCAGCGGCGTAGTGCTTTCTGCTCTGTTCGATAGTTTTGCTACTACAGGGTTATCAGTATACATGGTTCGGTTGTTGTTTTTGACAGCTCCTATGTTGTTGTTAGCTGATGATTCCACGAATAGTTAAGTGCATTCGTGAGGATATACAACTGGAGCCATCTTCGGTATTCAATTCATTCAAGCTATTCCCTATAACACGAAGAGGCAAAGTCACGATGCAGTTGGTCGCTGCCCTCACCACAATGATGTCGTAATTAAATTGAATGTGTGTGACCCGATGAGTACCCAGTCACCACTTGGCTGCAAGAGAGTGTAGTTATGGTTGAAGGGTCAACATGCATCTTAAAACTCTGTTTGGCCATAATATCAGGTTTTCATGTATAGCTGTCCAAATATTGAGATACTAATCATTTATATTTGAAAAGGTAAATTGTTGACAATGATAGCTTTCAGTATTCTTATATTAAAAATAAATACCAATCGTCAATCCGTCAATTAAGAAGTAAATTGCACACATTGAATGCTCTACGGTCATATTAATGAACCTGCAGATGGACGGGTCCAATATGTTACCTGACGTCATAAGCAAATACATCACATCTTAGCTGATGTCACAATCAACATGATGAACCTCGGTAATGAAATATTGAACAGTCCATCGCTAAAGAGTACGGATTGATCTTTGATGAATATACAATTTAATAAAGTTTCCGTTTAATATTGTGAAACAAATTTGGCTGGCATTGATGCTGGACAGAAACAGCCATAGCCAAATTACTTTCAAAATATTCATCAGTTTTCCTGAATAGCTAGCTTGAAAAGCAGATTCCCGGAATTCACGGTTCAGAGTTTTCAAATCGATTCCAACCAGCGTAAGAAGTGGGTGGAACTGGAGATGCTGGGGCATAGCTCGAAATGGACACCTCTTCTGCGCTGTTTTCATGCCACATTCCGGCTGGACAACCGAGCATTGATCATTTACCCGTTAAGCTCCTTAATTGTTTTCATTCAGCCTGTCTCCAGCCGCCGTCGCGTTTCACGCCGATCCAGTTTCTTGCTTGCAATTATTCTGTAATCGCTCACCTTTGTGAAAATACGGAGTGACAAAGATATAGGTTTATGTATAGGGAAATCAAGGAAAACATTTCCCCTGGCTAGCGCAGGAATGGCAGCAGGTATCAAACAATAGAGACAATTTCTCGAAATGAAAATGAATTTTAGGAGAGTGGGCGGAAATGGCGGTGCCCGGCGTCGGCGCCGGCGTCCGTTGTGGTTACGCTTTTTGTGTGCAAACAACGTTTATATCGGCAAGGGGTTAACTCCTTTTAAACACACTTTAGGGATGTGTTATATGTCATGCTTAGGACTTGTCTGCGTCAAAATTATGTTGATTTTCGTGGGTTTTCCATACTTTTGCAGTGTTTGAACTTAAAACTATTTTATGGGCCGGATTAAGGTTTTTGCCGTGGCTAAACTTTTTTCAAACAACATTCCGATTAACATGGGTTTATCCGATTTGAATAAAACTTCACAGATCCGTTCGATACGGTGCTTAGGATTATTTCACATCAAAAGGATATTGATTCTCAAATTTCTAGCATATTTTTCCAGCGCTTAAACTTTAATTCTGTAGGGCTGATTTATATCCAGGTAATACTCTCTGCTGTGGTTAAGGTTTATTTAAACAACAGTTCCATCAACAAAGGCTTATTTGATTTGAATACAACTTAACAGATGTTTTCTATACACTGCGTAGGACGTGTCCATATCAAAGAGTAATTGATTGTTATATTTTTTCTATATGTTTCAGGCGTTTGAATCGTGATTATTTTATGGATCATGTGTATCCAGGTTATACGTATTATGTAGTGGTTACGCTTTTATTCAAATAGCAATTTATGCAACAAGTGCTTATCCGATTTGAATAGAACTTCACAGATTTGTTCTATAAAATACTTAAGATTAGTTCACATCTAAAAGAAATTGATTGCCAAATGTTCTCCATATTGTAACTGTGTTTGAACTTTTATAACCTCAGGGTTATGGATGTGATATTTACATTGTTTGGACTTCGATTATGTTAGGGCTGATTTGCATTCAGGTTATAGGTGTTATGCTGTCGTTAACATTTTCTCAAACGACAGTTATATCAACAAGGAGTGTATCTAATTTGAATAAAGGTTGACAGATTTATTCTATTCGATGCTTAGGATTTGCCAACATCAAAAATGAATTGATTCTCAAATTTGTCCATATTCTATCCGCGTTTTAACATTGGTTATTTTAGGGCTGATGTGTATCCAGGTTATAGCTATCATGCTGTCGTCAAATAACAATTACATCAACAAGGGGTTCCGTCTTGAGTAAAACTTCATGGATCTGTTCTCTACCATACTTACAACTAGTCCACGTCAAAAGGAAATTGATTCCCAAATTTCTCCCATATTTTTGGGCGTTTGGACTTTGCTTATTATAGGGCTGATTTGCATCCAGGTCATGTGTATTAGGCTGGAATATATTAATGCTATATTGGCCCCGTTAATTCATCCAACCCTGCCGATTCAGAATCACAATTCATTTTAGGTACGCACACATAAGCTGATTACTATCTTGAAACTACTTAGGCAATAGCGTGTTGCTGGAGTACGAAGCAACCGCTCCTAGTTAAATTATGTATTGATTTGTAAAATACGTAATTTCTGTTCAGGTTCCATTAGTCGTTTGAATAATTTACGGATAATTCAACACGAACGTTATTCACATGATGTATGCATGTGCGATGACAAATATCAATCTAGAATAAAACGTCAACAGAAAACGTTACGACGTGTTGTATATCTATTTAATGAGTCTGCGTTAGCCAAGAAAACCATTCGTGGGCTCTTTACAACCCAATTTAATCTTACGTCACACGAAACCAATTTCATTGGCGAGCATTCTGAAAAAACCAACTTTCACCTTAATTATTCAGCTTTGCATAAAATGATAGTTCGTGTTTATATTAAGGCGGTATTACATCCAGTAACCCGACAAATTCATCCACATGTCTGCATGCTTAACTACGACATTTTGCATGGAGTTTAACTCTGGATTTGCTAAATATTTTGAAAATAATTTGAAAGAAAAGTGTTGGTGGTAAACTGAGGCACGGAGAAGTGGAGAACGTTCAGACTATTGGGTCCTTCATCTGTATGCCTACCGACATTTTAACTGGCAGCGTACCAGGACATACCGCCTTCCAGTCCCTTTCTTTTAGAAGTTGTGGATTCGTGGCTCTAAAATCACCATGCAAGTTAAGACGCAACTACATAGTCCTACATGTATTTCCATAATGTTATGCAATTGCAACAGATGGACAGCTCCAAAAACCTTTTGAATAAACCTGATGCATGTCACCGCAAACATCTGCGAGCCAATACAAATCAGTGCTGGCTACACCCTCTAATATCTGGGCATGTTCTTCGAATGCCATAAAACACGCCTGCTCAGACAGCACTAGCATGTGCAGTCGTATGTGCCAGCACGTATCAGACACGCTAATGACGCCACAACATGAAACTTGTATTTTGCGATCAGAACTAAACGAATGACTGCTAAAGCCGATTACGAACTTATATCAGGTTATGACACTCCCAATGGACAAGCCACAGTGCAGAAGGTTGAGGAAAGCCAATTGCAGCTGAAAGAAGATGTCACATCTTCAGCTGCAGAACACAGTCACTCATCATCATCATCATCATCATCAACATCATCATCATCATCATCATCGGTAAAACCGTGATTATTTATCGAAGCCCGAGACATGGACATATTGGACATATCTAAGGAGCCTATGTTTAATATTGCGGAGATTTCACATCCTCAGCTGCAGAACACAGTCACTCATCATCATCATCATCATCATCATCATCATCATCATCATCATCATCATCATCATCATCATCATCACCATCGGTAAAACCGTGATTATTTATCGAAGTGCGAGATATGGAAATATTGACCATATCTAATGAGTCTATGTTTAATATTGCGAAGTTCATGTAGGTGTGTTAAATTAACATTGGCAGCAGCATGATGAATAATTATTCAATGATACGGTATACTATCATTACCCATGAGGTGTGGATCGAGGTTGATGAAGAAGAAGTCACATGACAGTTACATATTGTTAATACGTTACACGCAGTCATATTTTAACAATCCAATTGAATTCCATATCAACGTACATGTTAACAGATACAATTGTTTCGTCAATCATTTTGATTAATACCTGTATCGTTTTCTTCTTCCCAGGATGTGATACAAAATGAAGATATCCGATTAGACTGGGATTTCAAACTCTCATTGCTCACGGATCTAGTCAGGGTGAGTAGGTAAATGCTTCCATCTCCGTTTGTGGTCATCTTTGATAGATATTGGGACGATCAGCACTTGGTTAACGTAATCACGTGAATAGCACGGTAATATGACCATTTGTAATTGCTATCCACTATGGCCAGGCTTACTGGTACCAGGCTAATAGCCACACACCCTTGGCCCGGTATTGGTCGACTGTACTCATAGTAACCTGCATTGCTATGAATGGGTGGGTGTATGTGAATGAAGCAATTGTTGAATCCGATCTGTTACTCATGTATATGACGTCATAATCAATCACATTAAATATAGGCTGACGCTACAATCATAATGAATCTTTCCAGTTGTAGCTATGCCCCGTCCATCATGTCCCGCCGATCGTTAGTTAAGCTCCGCCCACTCTCACACTTCGCTCGTGTTAGGATCCATCGATCCCTGAACTGGCTGACTATCAATTTCCAGAAAAATAACAAATACGCTGTTAAATATTTTGAAACCAATTAGACTGCGTGCTGTTGCTGTCTATGGCAGAAACAGCACCCAGGTTAATTAGTTTCAAATTATTCAACATCACCTTTCTTATATAGTAAAGACGTACAATTTGTACAACAACGCTTAGCCGGTTATCATTTAAGTGTACGTGACGAACCTATCTAGGTTATTCACGACGTCATTGATTATGGCGGCATCGTCATCGACGTCACGTAGTTGATTTTGACGTCATGTTATGACTGGATACACTGGAAAGGTCCATTGCCAGAAATACGCCGCTATGAAGCCGGAATAATCTGACAAGTGTACGAATTGCATACGTATGTCTTTGATGGATTTATTATTTACTAACCATTCTGTAGAATCTTTTGAAACTAATTTGACTGAGGGAATTCACAGGAACATCACCCAGTCAAATTAGACTCGAATTATTCAACAGCTTGTCAGTATAGTTACCTTGATATTGGGATTCTATAAATTTATGTTTCGATCGATCCCAATGCAGGAAAAGCGTGAGCTGGGCTTAGCTAGAAATGGGCATGGCATAGCTAGCCATGGATCCTTATTGTGGCATACTGCTTATCCAGTAGGGCCATCTGCATGTGGTACATTATAAAAGCATGCACTCCCATGATACCGCAGTGCCTCAGCTCTGTACATGTAAGATGTTGGATATTTTAAGACGTATTTGATTGATGTCAATGTATCTCTGATATACACCCGTTGTACTGGTCAGTATTCAGGCGTAGTGAAACATTATTATGCGAACGTCTTAAAAAACGCAAACGATGTGTCACCAGAGATAGGTGGCATCCTAATGCGACTGCTTTGCTGTATGGCATGCCAATTCATGAATCTAGTTTCTCAGTACTCAGATGACGTCCGGAACAAGTACGTGACACGTAGGCTGAAGTCATAATCAACTCGAGTGTGTCCATCTTAAAAGCGTAATAGTTTGGCAGGTGTTTACGAATTGTAGGTTTGTACAATTTAATAAACATGCTGTTGAATATTTTGAAACTAATCTGACTGGGCGCTGTTGCTGGCATATACACTAACGAAATCCATACAGAGTTGTTTCAAAATATTCAACAGCCACAAGATGCCATGCTCCTTGTGGCATCTGGCCTTTTGAGAATATATCTTAAAATAACATAATCATATTGGATACAAACACAGGTGGACCAGTCATTCCAGTGGTGCGTTGTTAAAACAATCTTCTCTCGTTCTGCAAATGGACACTTTCTTTGAGAAAATTGTAATATTCATGAACACATTTTCGGATTAACGGGATAGGAAAGCTGTCACCATGGACATGTTGTCAGGTCATTTTGGATTACTGGCGTCGAAAATTCGGACCACTAAAAGAACAACATAAAGTGATTGCTTTCTGGAGGAAATGCCTCGCGTTCAGTAGAAGCGTGGTCACAGAAAATCAATACTATCTCTATGTTGGCTCATTTGTCTTAGTCAGCGTGTCACCAACAGCTATTTGGACATATTGAAATAAATCAGATTTGCCATGAAGAATAGACAGTAACGGAAAACCCGACGACCGCCATGATACTATCATAAAGATGTTAGGTATCACATGCCGTCATAATGTTACTCAGTAACAGTAATATGTGCACACAACTCATTGACATTCCCATAATGCGTCAGTAGCATAGTCCCTTGCCATACTAATAGTTGTTTGCTAAACACACATAAATCAATGCACATGTGGCCGTCTTACATTTAACCATTTCCATCCAGATTGATATTTAACAGCATCCACTAAAACTAAGAACGATTCGAATTAATGTCAATTTAGTTTATTCAGGACTACTCCTGTACGGCATACAGAATTGGATCTGAACATATAACATTTCAATCTCATAAAATGTATGGCAATACATACGGGACACGAGATGTCAATAGTAAATAGCCGACCAACTCTGCCCCCAATCACCCCCTTCTATAAAGACAATCACGCCCTTGTTCTCGACATTATTAAGGGTTATTGTACGACTTGAATCGTTTTTGTTTTGTGTTTATATATGAATAGAAGACACGATTATACAGATTAAGTTATATCGTGCTTCGATTTGAACAAATTGATTTAGTTTATTCGGTGAATCTAAGCTCTTTTTTACGCGTTACCAGTACACAAGAATCTTCAATTCACTACAGCCTATAGCGTGCATCATGCCTAGCTAGCTTACGTCTCTTCTCTCTCTCTCTCTCTCTCTCTCTCTTTCTCTCTCTCTCTCTCTCTCTCTCTCTCTCTCTCTCTCTCTCTCTCCCTCTCTCTCTGTCGCCACCCCCCTCCCTCCACCCGTCTCCCCCCCCCTTCGTGGCTTTAGCAATCACCAAACTCCATGTAGAAATGTCCCAATATTGTATATCATCTTTTAGGTAGCATGCACCGTGTGTGCTCCTACTAACGCACCTTGTTCACTCACTTGATTAAAATTATATCCACTTATCTTTCTCTACATTTTTATATTAATCATTCTATTTATATTCGTCTGACAAACTATGTCTCCTGTTAATATTGGAACCAAATCACAACATTCCAAATCTATGTACAATCACAAAGCAAGGGTATGCGAGGTGTGAGAGGCACTCGTGTGTGCATGTGTATTCAGCCCCGATTGTGGATCCGCGTGGTATATGACTCTCCTATCTCCCGCGTACCATGGCGTGCCTGTTGCATGCCTGTCGTGTTTCCCGCGTGTCCAGGTGCGCCTGTTGCATGCCTCTCCTGTCTGGCACGTGTCCTTGTGTGCGTGGTGTATGCCTTTCGTATCTCCTGCGTGCCCTTGTACGCCTGTTGCATGCCTCTCGCGTCTCCAGCATGTCCTGTTACGCCTGTTGCATGTTTCTCGTGTCTCCCGCATGTTCTGGTGCGCCCGTTGCATGTCTTCCGCGGCCCCCGCTGCCCTGGTGCGCCTGATGCGTGCCACTCGTGTCTTTAGTATTTCCTGTGCATGTGTTGTAGATGTATGTACATGATTCGCCTGTTCTGTCATTGTGTGCGAGCGTGCGTGCGTGCGTGCGTGCGTGCGTGCGTGCGTGCGTGCGTGCGTGCGTGCGTGCGTGCGTGCGTGCGTGCGTGCGTGCGTGCGTGCGTGCGTGCGTGCGTGCGTGCGTGCGTGCGTGCGTGCGTGCGTGCATGCGTGAGTGCGTGCGTGCGTGCGTGCGTGCGTGCGTGCGTGCGTGCGTGCGTGCGTGCGTGCGTGCGTGCGTGCGTGCGTGCGTGCGTGCGTGCGTGCGTATGTACGTACGTACGTACGTGCGTGCGCGCGCGTGCGCGCGCGTGCGCGCGCGTGCGTGCGTGTGTAGTGGAATGAATATGGTGTAACATGAAACATTAACCCTTTAACTGTTACGGAACAGAAATTACAATTAAGGAATATCATGTTGACTAATTTGAAAGTAATTTGACTTGGATGTGTTGCTGCCATAGGCCGGTGGAATTGGTTTCAGAATATGCAACATCTTTCATGTAGCTTGAAATTAAGGCAATCTTATATCAAGGGCGTTTGTTAAGCAACGGAACACACCTGACACATACTGTGTAGGTACGCGTGGACTTCTAAGGTACTGCGTGCCTGTCATGACTTTCATTGAGAAATATTTCTCAAGGGAGGGATAAAAATAACGTAGACTGCAACATAGGGACCGGAGTATGGTCAGTCAATTGTTGGAATTAAGAGGTTATTAACGCAATTTGTTCTTGAAAGCAAACATTCCGACCCGTTTGGTTGAAATGATTAACAGTTTCCTTGGTAGCGACTTTATTACCGAACTCTAGTACTCACATTAGCTGGGCACGTTCATGAATAATATTAACCACATTTTATGAATAACTAATTTTGTTTGCATATATTGCAACAACTACTTTCAGTGAAACTTTCTTTTGTACAGGCGCGTATAGCCATATCATATAGGCTTAGAATAACCGTGAGATCACCTGATGTGCATGCGCGGCCATAAATGAAATTCGTAATACGGGACCCCTCTCATCTGTCTTGGTATGAAACAATACCAGGATCTGATGCGAATTACAACTATTTTTACAGAATTAAAATAGGTCCAGAACTGGCGAAGATATCAGTGAATATTGACTAGGGACGAGTCGAGAGACATCGCCATAGAGCATGTGCTGGTAGGGTGAAGGTCATTTACAACGTCGTAAGCACGTATACTGTCACCATTACCCGCGCGCGGATTGGTTGAATCTCGCTGGTGTGACGTCACCAGTTAGTCTAAAAAGGAGCTTATTCTCAAGCTATTCCTCAGTCGGGACGTGGGTCCACCAGAGAACGCAATAGTTCTGCTTACTGTATAGCAACGGTAGTCTGCTAACCTAACACAGTGTCACTCGGTTTTGAGAATTGAATCCCTGGGAGCCGCGTCCAGGCCGCATATAACTTTTGTATACCAGTGGAACGGCACCAGGGATAACAATCTAAAAGAAGTCCCAACCACCCCACACTATCTCAGTGGGACCTTTACGGCGGTACAGCCTTCGGGCTGGTTCACATCATGTGAAACGACTGGCCAGCTCTGATATCTCGCCAGACCTGCCGCACCATGTCAAAATAGTGGTGGAAGTAAAGATATACATAACCAGTGCCTATGTTTAACATGTTTTGAACCTCGGTCCAGACAGCGGACATTGCTGAGGATGCCCCTATGAGCTGAGTGGCGTCGATCTGCTTGTGCCACAGTTATCAAATCATGCGTTACCATTACTACAAACCGAGCCTTAATACCAATAGAGGCATCCTCATCAATACCAAGTTTAGCGTACTTCATCCATCTGAGGTAAATTAGACTATGTTATTATTTCATGTTTGTGTCAATGACTAAGAAGCGGCACATGAACATTATTCTTCAATGTCCCTGAGTTTGTACCGCATTGCAAATGAACAGCTTACAACAAACTATCAAGCAGCCAGTACATAATCGCGGCAACTCGCTCTAATCACTCTAGCTGATGACTTATAGACGCTTTTAGCTAGATCTACATCATTTAATTACTTTTGCACTGATTACAAGTGCACTGCTTACAAGTAGGTGCTTCAGGCCAGTTTAACCTTAGTCATTTATTATATTGTATTAAATCCTGTGATAACGGCAAGTAGCCTCTTAAGTTTAACTTTTAAATAGGAAGTTAGTTATATGTATTCTTTATATAAAACAAATTCTTAGGATGGTTTTATGCTCAACCTCATTTACGGGATGATTCTGGCGGCGAGCATTTTTCTCTCGTTCCAGAGTGTGCTATATGCACGCCTTTCCCGGCCGTAGTTGTTAAAAGTTGTAAACTGCCATGTTCTGTTAAAAACGCTTTCGCTGCTTAATGCTTCTATAAATGTATCCACTTGTAAATGGGCGACTCCTTCAATGTTAGTGCCGGGATATGCCCGGAGACTAACTGACGTATGCGGCTAGAAATCTCAGGAAGAGTCTCCTGGTCTCTCCAAGAGCCGTGCTACTGAATCGTTCTGACAGCGCATTCTCAAGTGTAGCGTAGGTGAGTGTAATTTCTGACCCTAAGTCAGCCACGACTTGATATGCATTGCCAGATAACTTAACGGCCATATATTCTCACATCTGTTGATCTGTTCATTGGTTCGTTCGACCTATTTTTTCGAACTGGCACCTATAATTGTCCCATTGAACTCAGGTGGGAGGATGACCGACTGCTGCCGTGATAATGCGGTATTTGTGCAAAACCTGGCGGAACAGAATTATGGGCTGGTGTAAATGCTGAAGGAGGTGGCGAATACTGTCCGGATATGTAGGGGTAGTGTTGTGGTGGTGTTTGTGTCCTATCGCGGCGAGTGTTCTGTGGATGTCGTGTAGGTTGCTGTATTGGATGTATTGGTTCACGCTACACGCGTTCCGGAGAATGTCTCCGTCGTGGATAATAAGAAGGGGCTGGATAATAAGCGGGGACTACGGAGTCAGGTGGTTTGCGTGTTGGGATTGGTCTGTGCATACGTCCTTGCTGGCTACGTATTTGACTACTTATACACCTTGTTGGTTCTACATGGAGCTGTGCGGGTCGTCCTTCCTTTGGTGAATGTAGAGGAGATTGTCGCGGTCGATACGTTGTGTGTGTAGGTGCATGACTTCTGGTGGTACGTGGGTATTGCAGCGACCGTGTTGTACGCCGTGGCAGAGGTGATGAAGTGTGTATCGGTGGATAAGTGAGGCTGCGTACATTACTTTGCGATAGCGCCACTGTTCTTGAGGTGTTTCTCTAGCTGAGCGTGTTTGGTGTGTATATATGTGCCCCCTTGAGTGACTTCCTGGTCGGCGTACATGCGCCGGCAAGGGAGTTCTTTGCGGCTTATGTATGTCTGATAGTGTAATTAACTATATATCCGCCGCTTAGGCATCAAAGAATGCGCCATCGGAAATCAACAATACCTTTCCACGTAAACCAGCGTACATCCCATAAATATAAATAACTACATTAAGTTGATTAGTTTTCTCATCTTTATCATTGTTCTTAAGGGGAGAGTGCTTTCTTGTCGCATCTCTCCTCCGCTACGCGTTGAGACATTTTACTGTGACAGAGCACGCCCGAGGCACTTTCCTCTCGCACCCAATTTATTGGCCGGCCTGAGGCATATTGGCTTGCATTAAACTAGCTAGTAGCCGCGTAAGAACCCTCTTTTACAGGCATACCTTCCATATAATCAAACGCTGGATAGGTATCTTTTGCGGGGAAAAACAAACAGGCACAGCCTGTACGCCACAGTATTATATAGCGGAGAACGAATATCACTTGTTTTATCTGCAGTTGGTTATTTTGTAAAATATCAGTTTGACTCGCTGGATCAAAATACATAGAAATTAATAAGACGCAAAGGGATACAGGTTACACCAGCATTAGAGATGACACGGTACAGTTCGATGTAGGCGGCAATGTTCGTTCAGCTCCACTGGAATCTGATCGTTTCACCGGCCCTAGAGGTCGGTGTTTGTGGTCACCGAGTGAACGCGGCATTCCATCTCCTTCCTGAGGCCAGCTAACCAGCATCATCGGGCTGAAGCATTCCCATTATATGAATCGGCATGCTTACCAGCCACTACCCAAATAGACATAATAACAAGTAACCAATATCAATGTAGACATGACTGGCTTAGGACAGACACAACATAGAATCTCATAATCGATCAGCTCATTCGTGCACATGTACTGTGAATGATCAGACCTATACATGGCTATGTGTATTATTGTGTCAACTGAGGTGATTACCAAATTAGCATTCACTTATCGAACGATGTTACATCGAGGATCAGGAATATGGTCCCATTCCATATCACAATTATCACATGGCACTTGCATTAACGAGAGCAATGTGATGCTTTTCGACGAGGTCGATAATCACAATATGAAATGGGACCGAGTGTGAGATTGTCTTTATAATATAAACAGGTATTTTCACCATTTTTCCAATAGAGTTGATCCCTGAAACATGGTTAAACGCACCACAAAAAAAAAATTACAAACAAGACGTCGTTATTTTGGAGTTACTTTTAACGTATTCCGTCTTGTTTACATTTTCATTGTCGTCTTCAATAGAAAACTGTTGCGGTGTCACAGGGCATGTGGGATAGCTACACATTATCTAGCCAATGACAATATTCATTATGCCTTGTCTAACCAATAAAAATCTGTAGTCGAATATTACATATCAAGAAATATGGAACGCGCTGAAATCCGAGTTTGTATGGTAAATTGACTTATTACATGGATGCATGAGATGCAGATTTGCCAGATAGCAATATCGTCCTGGCTCTTGCTTTATCAGATGCAGTCTCACAGATCAGATAGAACAGATTATCTATCATGAACGCAATATTATATATGATAATTTGATATAGATTATCTATCATGAACGCAATATTATATATGATAATTTGATATAGATTATCTATCATGAATACAATATTATATATGATAATTTGATACAGGGTATCTGTCATGAATACAATATTATATATGATAATTTGATATAGATTATCTATCATGAATACAATATTATATATGATAATTTGATATAGATTATCTATCATGAATACAATATTATACATGATAATTTGATACAGATTATCTATCATGAATACAGTAGTATATATGATAATCTGATACAGATTCTCGCTGCCTATGACAGCAATCTGTTCCTGTGAAATTAGATTCACATTGAAGAGTTTGCATGTAGAACAGATTCGAAATTATGTTAATGGGATTCCAATGTTGTAATGGCTAAGACTGGCACTTATTTTAACAATTATAATACTATAATAGGCATGTTTTCGATAGCAAAAATGTGTTCCAAGAACCAAGGCTCCAAGGTTTTGAAACAATGTTGACCAATTAAAAAACTATATCGTGGTCGTGATGGTAAATCGATCGATACAATATGATTCTAACAAAAGCGGCAATTTACTTGGTGAATCGATCTAGCTAGAGTACTCCCATATGTGAAATGTCTTATGAATTCTAAAGGGACGACACGGCAAATTCAATTTCTTTTAATTATAAATGTTCAATCTACTTTCACATTTACCAATCAAGCCTACACATTGTTATCCAATTTACATTCAAATATATAACTAAATACACCTCAGGACTGGACGGTATACTATGCACGAGCTATTGTATTTGGGACGAGTCTACCCTGACTGTAGTAATAGCGCAGGTTATTGCTTAACTACTCGTGTAAGCCCACTACAGGGCCAATACCACGTGTTATTAGACTGGCTAGTTGCTATTGGTCAGGGTGACTGATTGATTGTGTTGTTGTATCGTGCTTGTTGCACAATGCTTTAACTGGTGCAGCAAACAATCTTGTCATCGTGTTGCCACTAGCTAAAGGCCTGCACTCGTCACGCAAACAGCAAAGAAGTTAAAATATAAAATCTCTTATGCCCGTTTTATAAGTCGAACTTTCTGTCGCGCCGCGCTAATGACGACTGGTTGATTTATATAGTGGCCTCTGCCATTTCCACGCAGATTTACCTGGCACGGCACAAGAGAAGTTCAACTTATAAATCGGGCCTTAAACAATTCAAATATAACCTGTATATATAAAGGCATTATCACTAGGCACTTGGAATTGCTGCTTTGAGCAATAACGATCGATTATGTAAGAATAATCGTAATTACGCAATAAAGCACCCTAGATACAAATTACCAAGACATAAAAACAAAAGCATAGCAATGGCGAAATCTGCAATAGTGTTTATAAATGACCATTTGCAGACCAAGAGAGACAGTTTCAGTTAATGTATACCTGCTCGATCCAACGGGCTCGAACATCGAGCCAGTCATTCTAGCGGTACATTTTCAAAATCTAATCTCTTGGCTTGTAAACGGGCATCCATTCGCTAAGCAAAATGTCAATTTTCGCGACCAATCGTATTAAAGAATAATTAAAAGGTAGTTTTAGAAAATGGCATGCGGTAGAAATTATTCAAGATAAATCGATTAATTAATTCTTAATCATAAAAATTCATGATTTGAAAAATAATTGCTATTTTCGATGTTTTACAGCAGCCAAATTGCATGTATGATTACTGTATTCTGCGGCTGTTGTAGTAGTAGGAACATCATACAGCTGCAATCAGTCCTTCTTCACTTTTGCTCACTGTGTCTTGTCCTCAGCCAAAATCCTTAGCTTCCTCAGGCCCATTCTTGACTTGAGTGTACCTAATCCTGCTTTCTTGAGGTCACATCGTAGCACGCTTAGCAGATTTATGCAATGGCGTCCTCTCCTGGCTCTGCGTAAATAATCATGCTTATCTGACGCTGCCGGGTAGTTCGTAATATAACAATAGACATTCATACTCAAGCAGTGGAACGAATATAACGTAAGATTACAAAGAAGCCATCATTACGCAGATGAGCACAATGGAGGATAGCAGTTTCTCAATCAATCATATCAGGGCATACTCAATTACGTCACATGTAGGATGGCGTCATAATCAATTACGTCATGAATGCCGTAGCTAAATTCGTCAGGAATGATTAATTGATGGCAGACCAGAAGTGGTGTTGTACGAATTGCATGTCTTAATTTATTTAATAAATATAAAGCTTTCTGGAAATTGATAGTTAGAGGGTTCATGGATCAATCGATCTCAACACGGCGAGGTGTGGGTGGAGCTTAGCCAGAGATGGATGGGGTATTGTTAAAACTGCATTCTTTCATTGACACACATTAAAAGGATGACCTTGTACTTAACGTACATGCGTTCCTATGATGGATTCTGTTGCTATAAAATGCTCAGTGTAACGATGAAAATAGCTCACCATACAGCACAGCCACTGGGATAAGCTCAGACAATTGGTGGAGGTAAGACCGATCAATAGTGAGTTATTATGCAATTTGTTTAAGCAAACATTCCAACGCATTTGGCTGAAATGATAAACAGTATCTCGGTAATGAGTTCCTTGCCGACGGCCCGCAATGGGTGATTAACCTATATATTATCATTTCATGAATGGTATTTGCCATATGCTATCCGAAAATCGTGATGATTCTTTTGAAAGAAATTCAACTGGATGTTGATGTGACGTGCCATTAACAAATGTGGCCCGTGTGTAAACGGGGCAGGCCAATATGCCAAATTGTAATCGATGATACCGTTTGCAAATGGCGCAGCGCCTTATGACAATGTGTTACCTGCGCACCCATATGTACACGGATCCTGGACATGGATGTAGTATATACTTGCTAGATCGCGCATAACCCTCACAAAAGCAGCATTTCAGAGTTCAGTCGTTTCTCACCGGATGTATAGTCTCCAAGATAATATGGTTTTTTTATCATTAAACCTATGGTTAGATAGCTCATGACCCTCTCAAAATATTTGTCGTCATAATCAATTACCTCACACATAGGCTAACATCACAACCAAAATGCGTAATGAATGTATTTTTAAATGTCCATCATGTCCATTATGCGTATGACTTTATGTATGTACCGCTTAATAACTACTATTTTACTATTTTGAAGAAACTAATAGGCATAGACAGAAGCAATACTCAGTGAAATTAATTTTAAATTATTCAACAGCTTATATGTATAGTTTAACTTAATATTAGGATTCTAGGAAATGAGGGTTCGATTGCTCCCAACACGCGCACAACGTGGGCGGAGCTTATCTAGAAATGGGCACGGCATTGCTAAATGAGGATTCGTCCATTATAGCATGCATCATAAGTGAAATTCTCTTTGTAATTTACACTTAGGATAGTTTGACTCAATGGGCCTTTCCTGCTTTAGCTATGCCCGCCAATCACTAGCTAAGCTCCGCCCACGCCTCGATTGTACTGGGATAGATTGATCGCTGAACTCACTGACTATAAATTTCCAAATAATTGTACAGGTAAGCTGTATGGCAGCAACAGCGTCCAGTCAAATTAGTTTCAAAATATTCAACATAATGTGTATTAAATGCTAAAGACATACAATTGGCACAACGTGTAAGACTATTAAGTGTTAAAGGTGGACTAAATCAGCCATTCATGCCAAATTTAATCATGACGTCACCCGACACGTCACTTAGTTGAATATGACGTCATATGACGTCAGATGATGGATGAATAAATTACAAAGGTCCATTGGCTAGGAGATCACGATGCATACGGCAAAAACAACAACTACCCATGTACAATGTACCAACGGTGTGACTGGGGTTGAATTCGGTTTCGTTATGGCGATACTCCGATCGGAAGCATCAGGTGATTGCTTCACCTATCTACGCATGCGCACACTTTTACTCTCGCTCCAGCAGGCGTAATTGAGAAGAAACTGTACCACGCGATACTGCTATCCGATTAAACTCTCGGCCGTTCTGATATATTATCGAGGTACCCCACTTTCCCCGATAACACATCTTAATATTAAGGAGGTAAACAGATCATATTCTTCCCGCCACACTCATCCGCTAACACACCCCCCCCCCCGCCACCCCCACCACCACTCCACCCCACCCCAGACCACCTGGTCATATTGTCAATGTCGCAACTGTTAAGTGGCCATAGTTATGTATTCTGTTAAATATATTTTTAATCAGCTGTGGTAAAAATTTCAGGGGAGAAGAACCAATGCATTTCCTAGAAGTCCTCTTAAAATATTGTCTTCTCTCTGTCTCATATTTGTATTTTTAAAATGGGGTATAATACGAATAATTATATTATATTCCAGGGGCTTCGTTACGTGCATTCGTGTCCGTTGAAACACCATGGGAATGTGAAATCCCGTAATTGTGTGATTGACAGTCGGTGGGTGCTTAAGCTCACAGACTATGGTATGTCGACTATATTAGAGAAAAGCAAAGTATCCAGGGAACTTGAGGCCAAAGGTAAAGAAGAAACACACGTATTCACACGAACACGCATGCACGCACACAAGCACACGCAATAGCACATATGCGCTCATGGTTGTTTCAAGTTCCCGTAATAGTTCAGCCAAAATCCCAGTGGCTATCTTTCAGAAAATGTGTACTGTGTCCATTGCATATAATTATTATCCATGCTAACAAATTGGACTGAAACGACGTACTTCGAAAGTACACCTGCCAGTTAAGTCTTTGGACCCAAAGACCAAAAAACTACAAAGTCCTGTACGAGTTATAGTTTTCTGGAAATAGAGATGCAGACAGTGCAGCGATCGATTGATCCCAATTCGGGAAAAGCGAGGGCGGAGCTTAGATAGAGATAGCCGGCACAGCTAAAAGTGGATTCCTCAATTATCGAAATGTAACCTGACCTATTAAAAATGTCATTATATGTACTGTACTGCTCAACAACGTAGGTATAACACATTCGCTTACAATGCCAAGATTTGTCCAGAAAATATGGAATTGTACGTACTGAGTATCCATTAGCAGGTCAAGAAAACGGCTGTTACTAATTTTAGCATTGCCATAACTGGCTTGCTTTTCGACACAATCATTCCAGCGCTAAAATTTCAAACAAGAACTTCAACTGGACATTTACCAAGTGAATTGCAAAGACCAGTTTCGACCAGCTTGGCTATTAATGGCGGAAATCAGTTTTAGCTAGGTCCCGCCCATCTTTAGCTATGCTCCATCACGCTTTGACCGTGTTGGGATCGATCGATCTCTGAACTCTATGACTATTATTTTCCAGAAATCTATACATGTAAGCGGTTGAATATGTTAAAACACCCGATCAATTTATATTCAAAACATTCAATAGCGTGGTTATTAACTAGTAGGGCCATACAACTGGAACTTCCCATGTATCTGACCATTTCAACCAAGCTGCGTAAGACATATTTGGTTTCAATTTGCATATTGCAATTCTTCATCACCATTTATCTTTTAAAAAGCTACTTACTTACCGTATTACAATTTTCTGAACAATTCTCAATCTGCAGATCTGCTATGGACGGCTCCAGAGAATCTACGAGATCCAATATTACAGGCGAAAGGCAGCGTTAAGGGTGATGTGTATAGCTTTGCAATCATTGTGCAGGAGATCATTCTGCGTACTAGCCCATATAGTACAACAGGACTCACACCTGAAGGTAAAACAAAATCTTGTAATAGGAGCACTTTTCTCAGTCATTCTCGTTATAATGTAGACTGCATTCTCAATCAATGGTCAATTACGTCATGAATGATGCGATTTAGTCAGTCATATAGGCGTAATTGTTCTTCAAGTTCAAATTACTTTCAAATTTTTCAACAGCTTTCCTGTATAGTTTTCTCGACACTGAGATTCAAAAAGTGCAGGCATCTATTGATCCCAACACGGGTAACGCGTGCTTGAAGCTTAGCGAGAGAGGGGCGGGCCATACTTAAAACAGAATAATATTTTTGTAGACAATGTTTGATTTGGCACTCATGAGCCAGATCTATCTTCCCGCAACACTTGGGTCAAGACGAAAGGGGCTTATTGATTATGCTTTGGCTTAGTATCTTCCCGGGGAACGCACCTTACTGGGCCGATGGTGGGACGTTACCGGGCCGATACTGAAAGTACCGGCACGGTATCGCCCCGGCTTTGCTCACTAAGCTTCGTTCCCTTCTGTTTCTGAGCATTACTTTGAAGTGCTTACTGAGTAGTAATGCCCTTACCACACCGCACCCAGCGAGCACCCACAAGATACTAACTTCTAGTCCATAAGGTCGGCAGCACATGTCCTCCGCATTCACTCTGCCGGGGCATCGAATTTAACAAGCTTTTAAGTATGTTAATCTCGGGGTGGTTGGGTTGGTAGGTAAGTAATTTGGTAGATATTTCTTGTTTATTTTAATACCTGAGATTTGTCATTTTGTGGGTAGTGTCCATGTGGTCTTAATGTTAAGCAAGGTTACATGTTTTTAATACTATTTTGACAGTTATTTCCGATTACTGGGCAAAAGTTGTGAGTTTATTTTAAATTGTCTTGCATTTTTTAATATTAATTTTTCAGAATGTCGGAAATTTCAACATTTTTATTTTCGATTATAAGTAAGAGTGAACGCGACCTCAGTTTAAAATTATGTCCTTGGCTATTTTGTTTCCAATTGATTAAACCAAGATAATTCTCTATATAACATTTTCAGAGATTATTCACAAACTGAAGAAGCCTCCACCTTTAATCCGTCCGTCCGTCTCTCAGCAAGCGGCACCTCCAGAGTATATTCAGCTGATGAAGCAGTGCTGGGCTGAGATGGCAGATATGAGACCAGATATAGAACAGATTTATCAACAATTTAAGGCCTTCAACCATGGAAAGTAAGATTAAGACGATACGGATGCTGCGATAGTAACCCATCTTGGACGATGACGGCGGCGACGGCGACGACGACGGCGACGACGACGGTGTAAATACTGTACACTAACATTTGAACAAAGCCGGATTAAGCCAAGTTGGGCCCATAGCTAATTACTTGTCTTACGGCCCCTTATCAGGTGGATCAGTGAAACGAGGGATTGGCTACTACTACTACTACTACTACTACTACTACTACTACTACTACTACTACTACTACTACTACTACTACTACTACTACTACTACTACTACTACTACTACTACTACTACTACTACTACTTGCTAGTACTACTACTACTACTACTACTACTACTACTACTACTACTACTACTACTACTACTACTACTACTACTACTACTACTACTACCACTACTACTATTACTACTACTACTACTACTACTACTACTACTACTACTACTACTACTACTACTACTACTACTACTACTACTACTACTACTAGTACTACTACTACTACTACTCCCAAATAGTAGAAAATTCGTAACAGCGCCAGCTTCAAGTCAAACAGTTCAAAATATTCAACAGCTTACATATATCAATAAAGTAAATGTGAGATACTGGAATTACACGTTCAAATGGGTAAAATGTGATACTTATTTTTTATTTGGGGGGCCCCTTATTTTTGGGCCGCGTGTATGTATCCCCGTTAGCCACTACCTTGAGCCGGCTCCGAACATAACGATTAATAACATCTGAATGTTATGTTGCAGGAAGATGAATATAGTAGACACCATGTTTAAGATGTTAGAGAAGTACTCCACAGACTTAGAGGAGATTGTCCGTGACCGGACACTACAGCTCGAGGAAGAGAAAAAGAAAACTGATCAGCTATTGTCCAGAATGCTTCCAGCGTAAGTTGGGCTTGGACAAAGAAGTTTGTCTCGTTTACCGCGTTATTAACGGCACCCAGTCAAACTAGTTTCAAATTATTCAACAAGTTACCTGTATAGTTTTCTGGACATTGACAGTCAGGGAGTTCATGGAGTGATCGCTTCCAACACAGGCGAAGTGTGGGTGGTGATTAACTAAAGATGGGCGGGGAATAGCTAAAACTGGAATCCTGCGTTGTTAACGACAAATGTCTAAATATTGTATAAATGTACCAACCTCTTGTCTTTCCAGGTGAAAGCTGGCAAATCAGTTGTCATACAATCCTTCATGTGTCAGCTTAACCTTCAATGGCTATGCCGGAAAGAGTTGCCGGCCAAGAGAATAGCACTTTTGAAATTTTACCACTGGAATGACTGGCTCGCCATTTGCAAAAATACGATTATCATGGCCTGCGAATGGATGCTGGCTAATAAAACACTCGACTTCTCTTAACACCTTCCCCATTGGCGCTACACCTGCTAAAACGTGTTCTCTGTAGTTGTCTGGAGGGCAGAAAGCAATTTCTTGTCATTGCTAGTGGTAAATTTACAAAACATAGTCTTCCCTTGGCCTGCAAACATTATAATTGTATTGGAAACTTTGTCAATTATACGGTCAATTGCTATGAGTTGCATCCTGGGCGCTTTAATGCGCTGATAACACAAGGGGGGGGGGGGGGGGGGTTAAACAACTGGTTATTATTACAGAATAGCGGGCATTAGACAGTTACTATAACTTTGGGACTCTCGGAATTCGGTATTCAATGTAGGCTATATATAATTCGATCCCAACACACGCAAAGCATGGATGAAGCTTAGCTATAGATGGGCCAGGCATATTGGATTGAATTGTATTTTTTTACATTTCATTGTGTTGTATTGTATTTCGTGATTTCCTCGTTTTTCATTACTAACAAATCATCTATTGGCAGTACCCGCTGTGTTATAAGAAGACAATGATGTATTCTTTCAATAATATTTAATCATAAATTATGCAATTCAAAACGAGTACTTCTACTGCTTTCAGTGCCATTGCTGACTCCCTAAAACTCGGAAAATCTCCGGAAGCTGAGACGTTTGCGGAAGTTACGATATATTTCAGCGATATTGTCGGCTTTACAACGATATCGGCGATGAGTAACCCGATGCAAGTGGTCGATCTTTTGAATGACCTCTACACAATGTTCGATGCGACTATCGATAACTATGACGTCTATAAGGTAAGGTGGTAATTATTATTATAAAATGTTTCAAGACACCGTCTTTAGAGGAGGGATCCGATCTGACACTCAATTGACCTTTCCAGTGTATACATCAATCAAATGACGCCATAATCATTTAGGTGATGTTAGCTTGTCATAACCAATGACGTCATGAACGACGTAGATAAGTCCATCACGAACGCTTAATTGGTGATGGACTCAGTATTGGTGTACGAATTGTATGGCTTTACTATTCAATACACATGCTGTTGAATATTTTGAGAATAAGTTGACGGGGCGCCGTTGCCGCCACATGCAGTAACAGGAACCAGTCAAATTAGTTTCTAAATATTTAACAGCTTACCGGTATAGTTTTCTGGAAATTGAGATCCAGGGAGTGAAGGGATCGATCGATCCCACGACGGGAGAAGTGTGAGTGGAACTTAGCTAGAGATGAGCTGGGAATAGCTGAAATTGGGTTCCTCCGTTGGCATGTCTACGTGGAAGTCTGATGACATATCTGTGCTTGGGTCGAGTCACTCCAGTACGTTTCTCGCATTTAATCTCAATGCTTAAGTTTGTTCATGCGAATCTCCATTTTCTTATACAACATGTCCATTTGCAGATAAAGAGATGAGTATTTTTTTAAAATGTATTACAGGAATTACTGGCTCGGTTATCGAAACACTCATTCCAGTGGTACATTTTCAAAACAAGTCTTCTGGTATTCTGCAAATGAACATTTCTTAAGACTACTATATAGCCGTGTTTTGGTTAGTTTGCATGTTAAAGGGTTTACCATTCCTCTCTCCGTCTACCCCCAACAGAGGCTGCGGAACTACATTTGAAGAAATATCGGATATGTTCAATTTACTCTTTGATCCGCTGCATTCGATGTCGTGTACGCAATATCTCAGCGTCTCTTCCCGAGGGCTAGGATACGTTTCTCAAAGGAGGCAAGGTGGGCGTATGTTGATTTCCCTCTATCGGAGAAAAATCGATGTCCTCAGAAACAAGAATAGCCTATTCATACTTGGATTAATAATTTAATTAATTGGCTTTATTAAAATGGTAAAAGAAGTAAATTTAATGCTTTACATGTTCACGCGTCTAGTATTGATGTGAAATTGTCAGGTGGTTAATCTGGATATCCATGCCGTTATTACTCGTTACCCGTAAGGTGAAGATGGTATTGCAATCGATGCCTGCATCTATACATGCCTATCTCTCTCTTCCCCTCTCTCCTCCCTCTCCACCCACACCTCCTCCCTCCCACCCTCCACCCCTCTCTCCCTCCCTCCCACCCTCCATCCCTTCATCGCCCCCCCTCCATATCTCCCTCCCACCATCCCTCCATCCCTCCCTCCCTCCCTCCATCCCTCCATCCCTCCATCCCTCCATCCCTCCATCCCTCCCTCCCTCCCTCCCTCCCTCCCTCCATACATCCCTCCCTCCATCCCTCACTCCCTCCATCCCTCCATCCCTATATCCCTCCTTCCCTCCCTCCCTCCATCCCTCCATCCCTCCATCCCTTCCTCCCTCACCCTACCGCCCTTATGGTCTCTCTCTCCATCTCTCTCTCTCTCTCCCCTCTCTTATTCATCATCATCAAGCATCACCACTATCATCATCATCATCATCATCATCATCATCATCATCATCATCATCTACATCATCATCATTAACAGCAGCAGCAGCAGCAGTAGTAGCAGCAGCATCCCCATCACCATCATCATCATCATCATCATCATCACCATCATCTTCATCACCATCGTTATCATCACCACTATCTTCATCATCGTCATCAAGCATCACCACCACCACCACCACCACCACCACCACCACCACCACCACCACCACCACCACCACCACCACCATCATTATCATCATCAGCAGCGGCATCATCATCATCATCATCATCGTCATCGTCGTCCTCACCCGCCACCGTCACGACCACCACCAACATCATCATAGCAGTAGCAGCAGCAGCAGCAGCATCATCATCATCATCATCATCATCATCATCATCATCATCATCATCATAATCAGAATCTTCATTATTAATCATCATCATGATCATCATCATCATCATCGTCGTCGTCGTCGTGGTCGTCGTCGTCGTCGTGGTGGTGGTAGTCGTCGTCGTCGTCGTCGTCGTCGTCATCATCATCATCACAAATGCACACGTTGCACCAACGTACTCACCACATCCATGTAGTGGAAACACACCACATACCCAAGATAGGTAATACCTAATATAGCATGCACACATGCAAGTTGTTTGAATCAAATGGTTATAAAAAGACATAAGACTACTTGTTAGAATTGAAGCTGCCCTGTGCGTAGTTAAATTCATTTTATGCAGGGTGATGAAAGTTGTATATCTTTATTAATGTGTTCGCAGTACACGTAACATGGTTGAATGAATAACTTGCACACCACACTACAAGAGATCATCGCCGTTGTTATTACCGACATCACTACACCACCACCACCACCACCACCGCCATCATCATCGTCATTATCGGCAGCATATTTCTTTTATCAAAGAAGGTGTTCTGTATCTAGTGATCCATCAGTATCACGCTGCGATCGTGTCAATCATTCCAAACATTCATTACGTCAGTAACTATTACCCGGAAGTAGGGATATGAAGCAGACAGAATACGTAATACAGGCTTTTGAATCCCACGGCATCTTGTCCGTGCTTAGAATCGTAACATGCTATAGAAAGACGGCAATCTAGTTTTGGAAATTGCCACAGGCATTGTGTTTCCCCGGGAAAACTCATTATCCTTCAGAACGGTAATTCAGATAAGTAGGTTTGGCCAACTCCACGTTTCCGGGCGCAATTGAAACAGGCGACACTCTATCGATTCGTTATTTCACCACGAATCTCCATGTCTCATCCACAGTCTCTACTTGTACGTTGCAGTTAAGCCTTACTATAGTACACCACGATACCATGATTTAATGGGATATGTTCTCGAAAGATGGCTCCTTTGATATTCCATCTTTAAGAAAGAGGTGCTGTAATATGTTGTGCTACTCTTACACTGCTGATCATTTATTAAAACATCATAGTGGACCTTTCTAGTTGTATCTATGGCACGCCCATCTCTAGCTAAGCTCCATCCACACCTAGCTCATGTTGGCATCGATCGATCCCTGGTTTGCAGAAAACTATACAGGTAAGCTGGTACATATGTAGAAACTAATTTGGCGGTGTGCTGCTGCTGCTTATGGCAGCAACAGCGCCCAGTCAAATTAGTTTCAAAATATTCAAAAGACTGTTTATTAAATGGTAAAACATACAATTCCTACACCGTGTCGTACTATTACGCGTTAAAGCCGGACTAAATCGAGAAAGTCATGCCATAATTAATTATGACATCATCCTACGCACCACTTAGTTGATTGCGATGCCATATGACGTCAGATGGTGGATGGATAAATTGGAAAAGCCCATGGTAAAACACTGTCTCTGGTGGAAGCAACGAATTTCAGTCAGGATGTGTTCAAAATACTGCTGGTTTCCAGTGGCATATCATGAATCATGTTGAATATTATATATGAAGTATTTCGTGCCGCTCCAAAAAACGGGTTTCAGTCAAGTTGTTTAAAAACTAGAGAGTAGCTGTAGCAAGGAGGGGTTAGTCAGAGTAACACAAATATAGCTGTAATTATGTGATTAGCTATAGAGGATAGTATTTATTCATTTGCATACGGCATGGCGCTTAGTACGCGGCGTCACTAATTGGTTCCCAGCGTATGCATAATAGCCGCGCTCATTGGAGTCGTCACATAATCGGTATTTATCTGGGTTTTTTAAAAAACTATTCCGATGTATTTCTGTCTTTTACCGGTTGTTATATTATGTGAGGTTATCATTAAACAGCATTTGATAGTGTCCTTGTCATTTCCTTTAAGAGCGCCTTCATATAACGTGTTGCTCTCTGAGACAACGAATTCGTATCCCAAAAAGAAGTCAGGATGAGAGAGAGAGAGAGCCTTCCATGGGTAACACAGGATCTCCACTAACTCATTAAGAAACGTGACCGTGACGATCACAGAATCAGGAACTTGCCCCACGAACACAATAATTCCTAGTCGAAAGTGCAAAAGCAATTAGTCAAGCGTGAACTCTGAAAAGCGTACTGGACGCATATTGAAGGAATTGTCACACCTGAAAATGATGGTAGTAAAGATCATAACCACAGCATGAAACGCTTCTGGACATATATTAAGCATAAAGGAGCTGACAGATGTGATGCCCCACGACTAAAGCAATATCGTATCGTATTCACAGATGACAAAGACAAGTCTAATATACTGAACTTGCAGTTCCAGTCAGCGTTTTCAACCAGAATAGAGTTCCGCTCAGACCAATTTAAATCCTAATACAACAAGGAAAAAAGTTGCACGGATCAACACAAACACACTCTGTAATACCAAGTTTAATGGAACACACAGATAAAGTGTGAACAGTGTCACACCTACAATACGCTACGTTCTGGCAGGGTTAGATCAAGTGGTGGATCTTTCCAATGAAATGCCAATATGTGTTGTGTTTGACTATATTCATCCAAATATGCAAGAAAATCGTATGTTTAACATCCTTAGCTACAATGGCGAAGCTACTGCATGTCCACAATGTCGATCATTGGTGCACATTTCTTTACATTATACTTCAACTTCTGTTTTAGGTGGAGACAATTGGTGATGCATACATGGTGTCTAGTGGGATTCCTGTACGGAATGGTAACCGGCATGCAGGCGAGATTGGCACCATGGCACTTGATCTGCTTAGTCAGTGTGGTACCTTCACTATTCGCCATATGCCAGAAGTGCCTCTGCGACTCCGCATTGGGCTGCACACGGGTACGTAAAACAGCGTTTTAAATCAAATTAAGAGTGATCTATTTCGAGCTAAGCCCCGCCCATTTCTAACCAATCCGCGCCCATTTCTAACTAACGTGCACCCACTTCTTGCGCGTGTGCAATCGGTTTGAATATGTGAACTCTGAAAACTTAGAATTAATTTCAAGGTAATTATACAGGGCAGCTGTTGAATATTTTGAAACAAATTTGAAATGGGGTTGTTGCTGATACAGGCAGCAACAGTTCCAAGTCAAATTAATTTTACAATATTCAACAAAATGTTTATTAAATTGTAAATTCAACAACGTCATACAATTCCTACACATTAGATCATTTTGAGTGCGACGTCAGTTAACATATGACTTATTAAATTGTGACGTCAGATACTTGAGTGACAGATAGAATCCCTCTGTTGCTATCATGACTGTCTGTCTCAATATTCACGCCATGTGTGTGTGTGTGTGTGTGTGTGTGTGTGTGTGTGTGTGTATGTGTGTGTGCGTGTGTGTGTGTGTGTGTGTGTGTGTGTGTGTGTGTGTGTGTGTGTGTGTGTGTGTGTGTGTGTGTGTGTGTGTGTGTGTGTGTGTGTGGGTGGGTGGGTGGGTGGGTGGGTGGGTGTGTGTGTGTGTGTTATAGAATATTACGGCAATTGCTTGGCATTTAATCGGATTGGGTACGATCAATTGAGACACAAACGGAAATTAGCCATTTCCGAGAATCCCACTCAAGTTTGAATCGCATGACATATAAATAGTTCCGCCATAGCATTAGTTGTTGTCACTGTAGTACCATCAGCTTGATATTCATTATAAATGACGATCTCTCCCAGCAGAGAAATTGAATATATGTTGTTGTAAACTGATGAAAATGCCAAAGGATAACGACCTAATTTGACTATTGCTTTTATTACTGATAGTTAAGCTTCGGCAAGTGTCACCTGCATAGAATTTCAGAAACAATCCAGGTCACTGTTGAAGCAACACATATAAGTGCTATGGTTAGTGTTTTATTCCTGTGCATTTGCCTTAGGGATACCACCAGTAATTGTTCAAATTATGTCTCCGACATTAGAACTTTATCATATGCCATTAATGAACTTGGACTATAGCCGGAATATATAGCTTTGTCACACGCCACATGGATCTAACTATAATCTAACTGACCAGTCTTGAAACATAGCGCGAGAGGTACATCTACATGCATAACTATATGCACACCAACCTTGCTTTGACCTCTCACATCACATTGGCACTGTGTTGCTACTTTGAAGTAAGTGTGTATTCGTGTTTAGTTGCAAGAGGGTTGGACAAGCCAAAGACAACATGACCTAAAAAGAGCAACCTAATTTATAAAAGCATAGATTTGCCTCAATGACCATAGCAATCGACTGTATGCCTGCCCTGGCATACTACCCCACGCTACCCCTCTTAAAACAAGTTATAGCCCACGTTCGCAGTTATTAACCTAGAATTTATCTTTCATCGTCTAAGACCATATAATTGCCAACCATTCTGAGATAATTACGTCTTTGAATCTTCAGTCACGGAAGTTTGTCAAGATTCAGTTCTTACTCAAAACACTTAGTTCCAGATAACGCTGCACGATATTTCCCCAGTGGCAATGGATGAATCCGATCTGTCACTTAAGTATATGACGTCGTAATCAGTTACGTCACATGTCGGCTGATGTCACAAATATACAGGACAGAGTATACGCCATCATCAAGCTGAAATAGTCCGTCAAGTGTGCGAATTGTATGTTTCTAATGGATTCACTATTTCAAAAAAAATTTCATTGACTATTTTGAAACTAATTTGACTGGGCGCAGCATCAAGTCATATTAGTTTCAAAATAGTTAACATATTGTCTGTAGAGTTAGGCCTACCTTGGATTTGAGATTCTGAGAATTCACGGTTCAAAGAACATAAATCGATTCCAACACGCGCATAGCGGATCTTAGCTAGACATGGGCGAGGCATAGTTAGAAACATAACCCTCTATACAGCGATGTGTTTCATTAATGTGTTTAATGTTGAAGAAGTGATTTGGGTGTCGTCGGCGACATTATCGCGACAGATTTTGTTGTACATCTAGATATTCATGTAAATGAAAACCAGCGTCAAATTGTTGAATATTTTGAAATTGCTTTGCTTGAAATCTGTTGCTTTGAGTCAGGAACAGCTTCAACAGGCAAAGTTATTTCAATAGAGTCAGCATATCGCCATAACCCTTTAACGGACGAATCAAAATAGTTGCTTATTTAATGTCCATTTGTAGGCTAAGAGAATATGAGTTTTGAAATTTGCCCGCTGGAATGACTGACTCGAATCCTGAGCCAGTCATCCCAGTGGTGAATTTTCAAAAATAGTATTCACTTGTCCTGTCAAAGGACATTCTTCAAGACCACTTCAGAGAAGGTTTCGGTCGGGTTACACATGAATGTGTTAAATTATTCACGATCTTCCGATTTTAAGCGTCTTGGGTAACAGCATTTGCCCCGTATCCTAATGCATCCCAACATGCCCGGGACCAAGGTTGTGTGGTGTTTTAGCATGCTCTTTAGACCCCCTGTCTTGATGAACAACGATTTTATGTCCAGCTAAACACATCATATGACTCACTTTTCTCAACACTGCAACGCTCAAATGTGTTCAAGAAAATTTATCATAGAGAATGTCCATTTGCAGCCCAAGAAAAAACAAATTCTAAAAGTATACCTCTCTAATGACTGCCTCGGTTTTGGAGTCAGGCGGTCAAGTGTTAGATTTCAAGAAAATAGTCTGCATAAGCCGTTTTGTCGCCAGCGTGGGTGTTATAGGGGTAGGCCACAAGCTGTCTTTACTGACCAGTTCTGATGGTCGCTTATAACGGCGTTATCTAATATTTTCCTACCATGCAGGTCCTTGTGTTGCCGGTGTTGTTGGGTTAACAATGCCACGGTACTGTCTGTTCGGTGACACCGTGAATACAGCATCCAGAATGGAATCCACTGGAACAGGTATGTGACGCAGTTTGCTGGGGCAGGGGTGCGGCACCTGGCAACATGCACACATACACGCATGCACGCACGCACGCACGCACGCACGCACGCACGCACGCACGCACGCACGCACGCACGCACGCACGCACGCACGCACGCACGCACGCACGCACGCACGCACGCACGCACGCACGCACACACGCACACACGCACACACACACACACACTACCCCAACCGTCATTAATTGACCAAAGAGGTTTCCATGTCTTACTATGTTTTAAAGGGTAAGGTTACACATACGACTCCCAGAGGAGCCGATCATATGTACTGCTACTGGAAACAAACATGTACAAATGTTGATGAATTCACCTTTCCAGAGTCCCCTCCCATCATATGACGTCACAGTGAACTTCGTGGTGTGTAAAATGACGTCATAATGAATGGCGTCGATAAGTACGTCACGAATGCATATTTGAAGACGGTCTATTCGTTGTTGTAGAAATTGTTTGCTTTTACTATTTAATAAATATTATGTTGAATATTTTGAAACTAATTTGACTGGGCGCTGTTGCTGCCATAGGCAGCAACAGCACCCGGTAAAATTAGTTACAAAATATTCAACAGCTTCCCTGTATAGTTTTCAGGGTATAGCTAGGGCATTTGGGGATCGATCAATCCCAACACGGCGAGGTGTGGGTGGAGCGTAGCTAGTGATGGGCGGGGCATAGCTAAAATTGGAAAGGTCCATTAGATCAGCACCGTCAACTACGACAACTGGCAAAATGTCCATTATGCTAATAGCCAAACAATGCATTGTGGGGATTGGTAGATGAAATGAGCATTGACCCAAGAACCCATTGTCTTAAATTTCACATCTTAACCTGAACAAGTTCCTCAAGATACCCGATGGTTGTCATATTGTACTCCCATCAAAGCTACCATACACAAAAACATAAGTACAAATAACATGGCTTCCAACCCACTTACATTTTAATGTTGGTATTCTACAATTTGATAGAATATCCCAAGATGAGTATTTACTAATACAAATTAACAGACTCATTAAGGAAGTTGATAGATTTTAGGCATAGTCTGTGGCCTGTGTATTTTCAAATACACTAGTAATACTGATTGGAACTAGTGTGTACTATCATCAGAAATATATGCAGCTCTTAGCTCTCTCCCTCATCTAACAGAGGACCGCCAAGTCAGCTCTAGTCAATCAGTTAATATATGTGGTGCATTGGGCTACACACTTGCTCAATCCTGGACAGATGTCAGTGACAACCGTTGACACGCTTCTCTCTTCTCTGCACAAGACCACTCAATGGAAGTGACCTATCACGTATGGGGACGACAAATCCATTGTAATTTGGTGTGGTCTGGACATAGAAATGACAATGCCAAAAATTGATTATCTAGAGGTGTTTGCCTGAACCAATGCTCAAACCGAAGAAGATATTGCCTCAGCCGGTACTGTTGATTGTCCATTCGGAACGCCACACACAGGAACAGAGCACGATCAGGGACTGGCAGCATCTTTCTAGCAAAGAGAAAGATTCTTCCCTATCCACAATTTCAGTATTGAGATGTAGTTCTGAAAATGGGGTTCGTAAACCACCATCTACATCAGCTCTAGTGTCGTGAAGAGGGATTTCAATGCAGAGAATATTTAGGAGGTATCTTGTAATTCTGATTCATGCCATCAGTGATGACCTAGAAAACACCTCTTCTTGATAACATTGGTTCCAGACTCCATACTATTTTGGACACGTCTGTGATGAACAAGGTGATAACATTGCATGGACCAGGGGAGGAAGAGTGTATGAAATTCCACAAGGAATGGGCAACATAACATACGCATTTATCTCATGAGCACATAGTCTTTCTCACTTGGAATGGCTACTGCGAAAATCCAGAGCAGAAAACTCTTGAGCAATTTCATTACTGCTGTCTTCTCTCACTCGTACATTGTTGTGCAGCATGGGCCGACTGATATATTAAGAATATTCTCTCGAAATCTGAATCAATCCATTTCGCCCGTCACTCTCTGTTGGGTGTGGCGGGGTGGGTGCAAATTTTGATTAAGATGAACATCTGATCTGTTAAACATTTTTGATCGGAACATGCAGAAAGATCTTCCCGGCTCCTTTGATGTACTTCTTCCCTCATCCAGCTAACATATAATAATCGTGACATTGTTTCATACATCATGAATCAGTAGGAAGACGCAAAATAATTTAAGATGGTCTACGAGAAAAGCATCATAAACAACATTAAAGAACCCACGATAGAAATGCGAGAGAGGTGTCTGCTGAGAGGGGCATGGTACGCATAATCGTCCACGAAACTGGCATGACATCTTACATTAGTTCATTTGCTGTGCAGTGTGCAGACAAGTTGTGCTTTGTTTGCGTGCATGTGCGGCCATCCTTAGTGGTTGAGTCGAGATATAAGCATTTGAGTGTCATTGGTACGGAGAATTACTTTAGATATCATCACGTCAAATGTATATATGGTGTCCTAAACAAAGATACATCTCTGGCCCTGATCGACTCATTCGCAGGGTTTGATACCACGGCATCATTCTTTGGACACGATAGCACGCCGACAAGAGAACCACGAAGTGCTACGTTAATCTGACCCATTTATGGCGTGCAGCCATTTCAGCAAAGTAGATACCGATGGTCCACACATCTGCAGGCATGTTTCACAGTGACCGTCTACTGCACGGTAGCAGCATTGATCGGGAACACGTTGATTAAAAAAGCAATGTACTGTCAGAATTGGAAGACAATGGGCACCATTCTACAAACCAATGATGCAACACTCAAAGCTAGTTGCTTATCACACTATAGTAAGTTACGCTAGTCAACCGTGCTAGATGAATAAGGGCTGCATTATTCATGAAGTCAGCCAGGCCTGTGTTCCTGTCTGAATGACTACTCTACATGTGGTGTCAAAGCTCGGCCATAAACTGGTTAAGTGTGTATGCAGGACTCTGTGGATGAGTCGCCATACATGCTTACAAGAGGCCCATCCGAGTTGTCACTCTAGGAAATAAAATATTCAAGAGAACGCCAAGCACGTGTAGTGGAGTATAACAGCAAGCATAGTGCCTGATATAAGAATGCATTGAACGGCATCACTGGCAGTGACATGTTTAGAATACATAGGCTATAGACATAGGCCTTAGTACCATTCAAGAAGCTGGTAAAGCACATTTCTTCAGAATATGCAGTATTTGTCGGATTGCAACTTGTTTTCTCAATAATTTGCATCGACATTACGTCATCATCGTGTATATTTCGCCTGCAATTTTGTTGGAAGACGCGATATAAGTACTTGCAACTTTTTAAATGGCGCCAGTTTTGGAAATCTAAGATGGCGGCCATATTGTATGTTGAAGAAGTTGTTTCTTTTAGGAACAGAAAACTAAGACCATTGGTAGCACGTGGAGAATATTTGGATGCGTTTGACAAATCTAGGCTGCCTGGCTAAACCTCCTTGAAAGGATGACTGCCTCCCTCTCGGAATTATCCGTTTGAACACAGGGAGGCACTTCTGGAGTAGCGAATGGATAGATCCGATGTGCCACTCACGCATACCGCATCATAATCAATTACGTCATGTAGGATGCCGTCATAATCAAAATGCCTAATGAATGCCGTTTCTAGGTCTCGTCACATGTACGTATTGTATGTCTTAACTAGTTAATAAACATTATGTTGAATACTTTGAAACTAATTGGACTGTACGCTGTTGTTGCCATATATACACAAGTTTCCTAAGATTGTGTAACAGCCCATTCTGAGACGCGAGCCCGGAAATCTGGTAGCGTTATCATCACAGCACCATCTCATCTATGCCTACATGGTTGCAATGAAGTTTGAGCACGTGAGTGTACTGTTGGTTTCTAAATGTGTAATAAGCTTTATGTTTATACATTATTCTATTAATCTCACCATCCCCACCTCCACGTGCAGCATTCAGGATCCACATCAGCCAGTCCACAAAGGATAAGTTGGATGAACTGACGGGATACGAAACCGAATACAGGGGAGAGGTGGAGCTCAAGGGAAAGGGTTTAGCAAAATCATTCTGGTTAACCGGCAAAGAGGGATTTGATAAGATATTGCCGATTCCACCTCCATTGACTAGGTGAGTATGACGTTAACTCGAGATCACAACCGTGCACACAAATACCTCTGTCCGTGCATTAGCTGGACCTAATACAAGATCACAACCAGCACACACATCTCTCTGTCCATACATTAGCCTGGATCCAACTCGAGATCTCAACTCGCACACAAGTCTCTCTGTCCGTACATTATCATGGATCTAACTCGAGATCACAACCAGCACACACATCTCTCTGTCCGTACATTGGCCTGGAGCTAACTCGAGATTACAACCAACACCCACTCTCTCTGTCCG
>CM067368.1:81349698-81384820 GCA_034401795.1 Chaetoderma sp. LZ-2023a
GTTGTGTTTGAAAAGTAGGTAAGCATGAGCTACTTTTCGGGGTTCACTGGCCATTACTGAAAGTTTTTGTTCGAGATGTAGTTTCAGAGTTTTTTCTTGGCATATACATGAACTAAACTTGGTCTATGGATACATTATATGTTGACTCTGAAGGCGTGTTGCATATGAATTTTATTGATTGAGCAATTATTTGGCAGCCATCATGAATTTCCCGAAAAATGCCTGGAAGAATACTAGGCTGGTAGTTTTCAAAATATGTATTCAGAATTTTGATTGGCTGATTTTTCTAGCGGCCATGTTGGATTTTCTGAAAATCAGTTAAAATTCTACTTCTTATTAACCGTTTGAACGATTTCAAGATAACTCGACTGGAAGGACCCTATGATATGGAAAAACAAAGAATAACTGCCAATTATTCCTTAATCTTCGGCTCCAGGACCGGATCGATGCATAGGTGAACTAGGCACTGTCTATGGCGCCAGATTTTAGAGGGGCGCCACAAATGGAGTTTGGGCGCCGCTCACACCCAAGCTACATGTTTTTAAAGCAAATAAGAAAATTCACACTTAGGACAAGAGCCATATTTCGCTCTAGAAATGCAGGAAATGCCCTCTCAGAGCATCTGAATTTCAAAATTTTCGGGGGGAGGACATACCCCCACCCCCGATCCCCGCTAAATGGTGGTCATTTGCCTTTAACTAGGGCGCCGGAAAACCTAGGGCCGGCTCTGGCCCCCCCCCCACACCATATTCCATATTGTTGGCTGATTATTTCATGTTATCCATTGCAAATGGCGGTTAGGTCATATTCCGTGTCATTTCACATCATAGGCTCGTTATTCCATGTTATTCCATTTCAAATGACAGTTATTCCATATCATAGGCACGATATTTTCCATGTTTTCCACATCACAGAATTTGATGATTTTCCAGTTCAAGTTGCTGTTATACCCTGTTATTCCATCTCATAGGCTTGTTAGTCCATGCTATTCATATCAATTGGCAGTTCTTCTGTGTTATTCCATATCATATGACCATTATCCAATGTTATTCCATATCAAATGGCCGTTATTCCATAACAAAGGCTGTTATTCCTTGTTATTCCACGCTATTGGCTCGTTATTCCATGTTATTCTTATCAAATGACCGTTATTCCATGTTATTACTTATCATATTGCCCTTATTCTGTGTTATTCCGGGTTACAGTGCCGTTATTCTGTGTTATTCCATGTCATAGGCTCGTTATTCCATGTTATTCTTATCAAATGACCGTTATTTCATGTTATTCCTTATCATATTGCCCTTATTCTGTGTTATTCCGTGTCACATTGCCGTTATTCTGTGTTATTCCATGGCGTAGGCTCGTTATTATGCGTTATTCTATATCATATGGCAGATGTTTTGTGTTATTCTTAATAATATGGCAGTTTTCCGTGTTATTCTTTACCATATGACAGGTGCTCCATGGTATTCCATACAGTACGGCTCATGGTGTATTATTCGTCATGCGTTATTCGTTATTCATTATTATTCTAGGGGCACCGAGCCACATTGAATAAGTGGGTTTTTCTAATACATACTCGAAGCGCATAGACACGCGCACATGCGTGACAGAGGCAGATGTATGCATGCATATACGCACGCACGCACGTATGCACGCAAACATGGATGGACGGACGGGCGGGCTGGCTGCCGGGATGGCGGGCGGGTGGGTTGGTGGATGGGCATACGGATGGACAGACGGACAGATAGACAGTCTCGACCGCAATATCCTCGTCCCCTTACCGGACGATGAAAATACAATTAATAAGTAGAATGCATTCGAGGGAGATGCTGACTCACGCCTATGCACGCTGTCTTAACAATGCACTTAGTGACCCCCATGATCTAGATAGTTGATCGTTTGCCCTCAAACTGAAAGTAATAATAAACTGTCAAATGTGAGCATGTGTGCTAAATTTGGTGATACTGTCTTCTTGAAATCCTCCAGAGTTATGGCCAAAATATGCACTTCATGACCCGGTGACCTAGATATCGAATGTCTTGTCCTGAAACCCATTTAACTTCTGGAAACGTATAATAAGGATGGATGTGTCAAATGTGGTGATTCTGACTACTTGCGTTCGCAATTTATGGCTAAAATTGCGAGATGCATTTTGTGACCCTGTGGCTTAGATATTAACCCGTTTGTTTGATTGTCTTATTAGGGCCCCGATCGGGAAGGTGCGAAATCCCTATACTAATCGCCGTGTCTGTCCGTCTGTCTGTCCGTGCGCCCCTTTGTTCATCTGCCCGTCTTTCCGTCCACAATATCTCGTAAACAGCATATCATACAGAACCGCTTCAGGTAATTTAATGAAACTCTGTGCATGCCTGCGTTATGATACCCAGATGTGCCTTTCGAAGAATTCACTTTTATAGGTTCAATATTTTGGGTGAAAATCGGCTTTTTATTCATTAAAAAATCAAAATTTGTGTAAATTTCCTCGTAAACACCATATCATACAGACTCGTTTAAAATAGGTTAATGAAGCTTAGCACATGGCGTCTTTATGATGGTTAGATGTGCCTTTTGAAGGATTCACCTTCATAGATCCAAAATTTTGGGTGAAAATGGGCTTTTTAATGCAGAAACTCATGAGTTAAAAAATTTTCTATTAAGCAGAATATCATACACAATCGCTTAAAATAATTCAATGAAACTTGGTATATGCCTCAGTTATAATACGCAGATGTGCCTTATAGGGCCAAGATTTTGGGTGAAAATGGACTTTTTAATGCAACACCTATAATTTGTATCAATTTCCTTGGATTTTTATTATTTATTTTGGTATTTTTTGTTTTATATTTTCTATTTTTAATAATATGAAGGCTTTGAATAGAATTGCTACCTAGTATATAGCTAAAGGTATTTTAAGTGATTGCGGCCCTATGACTCAAACAACGTTTTCTAGTTTTCTGTCTAGCCGTCTACAATATGAATAGATTTTCCAAACTTGGTTATTCTTCCGAAGATATCGTGTGGATAAACAAACACACAAATAAACATCCAGACTGACAGATCAACAGACGGCGCCAACCGCACTACTTATACCTTCCTGTGGCCGTGTGAGTAATAATAACTACTAGAATGTGAAGTCGATAGCATGCGATCGCAAATCCACATCCTTCGGCCATCTACCATTCCTGCTCCTTCCCAACGCCATCCGCAACTCGTGGGCAGGGCCTAATGTAAACATCACCTCACAGCCCGCAGACATATGGGTAACTAACATACCGAATATGTTTGAATTCCGCCAACTTTGACTGTCTGTCCACAATTTTACGGACCCCATCCACCTTGCGCGAGGAATCTAATGTAAATGTCGTCCTTTGTGCAGTATCCCTGCGATTTTAGCTGTGAATAGCAGCACACTCAACCGCCATGCGCCTAGGTCTGTCTGTTAGTAAGTCAGTCAGTCACAAAAGCTTATTTCGGGCTGTATTTCAGCAAGGCATAATGCATATTAATAAACAAATGGCTGCTCCCCTGCAGGGACACTCTTGAAACTATGGCCAGGACAAAAATTGTCTATAGTGGTCAGTGAACCATGAAATGTAGGTCAAAAGCATGCTAAGTGAACTTGAAAAGCAAGTCCTACTGACTAGCAGTGCATAGGTAAATACACATTGAGAGTATAATGCATCCATACACCAAGTTAAGTTCCGGAAATTCTTGAAATTACAGCCCACACACACATTTTCTGTGATGGTCAGTGAACCCTTTCATATGAAACACACATTCTGCATAGTGTATCCATACAATACGCGTATTTCTTGTATGCCAAAAACTATTGAAACTACAGCACTGACAAACGTTCTCTGTAATGTTCAGTGAGCTGTGAAAAGTAGGTCACATTGAAATAATTTTCATATGAAACATACCTTCTGCATAGTGCATCCATACAACAATGTTATTTTATGCATACCAACACCTATTGAAACTACAGCCCTGACAAACATTTTCTGTAATGTTCAGTGAACTGTGAAAAGTAGGTCACATTGACATACCTTTCATACAGTGCATATGATCTCCGTAAGATGCATCAACACCCCAAATTTCCCGATCATACATATAATCATAGTCTTGAAACTATGGCCCAGCCACACTGTATAGGGCGAACGAGTGGACCAAATGACCAACAGACCGACTAACGGATGGATTGATGGACGGACGGATAGGCAAAGCGGCGACTATATCCTCCCATGAGATTTATCAAGGAGCATAAAAATTACTGATCGATTTTGGCTCGAATTTTAACACAACGATGGAATATGCCGTGCAATAGGATTTCCAGACGCTGGCCGTGATCCGCATAAAAGAACCCAGATACAGATCAGATCAAATTCTGAATCTGTGGATATCTCAGAAACTGCTGGTAAGATTTGGATCACATTTTAACTTTGTCTCTGGTCCCAAAAAATCAGGAAAATTCAGGTAAGTCCAAAAGAATGCAGTTTGTTCATTTCCATCGACCTTGTTTTAAAACGCTTGGGAATTATAACTGGGTCGTAGCATGCAGGTAGGCAAGGGTGGGGGCAATGCAGTTGCCACACCTAAGATTTGCGAATTGTACACAGGCAGGCTCATTTAACACAGGCAGTCAGTCACCTGTAAATAAAAATAAGCCTTAGAGCCAGCTGAAGATACACCTTTACCTCCAGAAATGCTATCTGTGAATATCCAGACATTCAAAATGTACGACATCTACGATCCCCGACACGGTTTCCTATGGGCGTGTTAAGTATGACGTCACTGCGCATGATTCGTACCCCGGAAGTGTGTATTTTGCTTTATTACATCATAAGTGTGTGTTTATGACGCCATCACCTGTTGTTCCGAACCCGTAAATACTTCATCACTTAACAAGCCCATATCATTACTGTATGGGTAAAATGTAATACTTGTTTTTTATGTTGGCCCCGTTATTTTTCGGAGCTCGAGGCTGTTGGTCCGTTAGCCCTTGCCTTAACATGGCTCTGTAGGCTGTGCCCCTAAAATAACTACAAATATGTGAAAGTGCGAGCAGTCCCATTTTCCGACCAGACCAGACACGTCCTTGGCACCACGCGAAACCTGCATATTACTGCGCACGGCGTGACATGGTATGTGGGTTATTTATCGGGGTTGTGTTTACTACCAATACGATATCCAGAAGGTTAATAATTGTTAGGTTAGTCGACACACCAATCGCGCAAATGTTCAGAAAGGAATCGTGTTACATATCATTTATACAAATAAATAGTCGGAAGAGTGTAAATATATTTTTTAATTCGGGAAAATACCTACGTGGTTAGGATAAATGTGGTTGCACCCCCCCCCCCACCCTCCGTATAATCCTCCCTTGGCGTGGAGGTTGATACGTAGTTTATAACCTGTTTATAAAGGCCATCTTGAGGGCAATATAAAACTGTACTGTCCGGTATTAGGGTTGTTTCTTTTATAAATGTTAACAGTTGATGTGTTTATCTTGTTTCAATCAATACGATCATATCGTTGACGTTATTCCAAGAGTCCGTCCTGACTCCTGCCTAACTTTTCCTAGCGCCACTGTTATTAACATTGTATATGACCCAATTTTTATAGTCCTACTACTAATGAAATTTCCAGGTACATGCTTAACTGACAAATAATACAATATCATAGGCAGCGCAAGGAACTCACGTGTCTTGTCAGAGTTTAATTCTACTGCTGCACGAGCTTGATGTTGATTGGTCTATTTATTATGCGTATTAAATCAGCCAATCAATAACGAATAAACGCCATTCTAGCCTTCTGATTGGTCGATTTATTACGCATAATAAATCGAATTATTATGCATAATAATTCAAATTATTATGTCTATTAAATCAACCAATAATAACGAATAAAAGACATTCTAGCCTTCCAGTTGGTTTGATTTATTACTCATAATATATCGAATTAGTATGTGTATTAAATCAACCAATCAATGTAGAATAGACGGCATGCTAGCTTTCTGATTGGTTGATTTATTACGCATAATAATTAGAATTATTATGTATAATAAATAGGAACGATTCTAGTCTTCTGATTGGTCGAATTATTACACATAATAAGTATTATTATCTATCTTACTCTCTCTCTCTCTCTCTCTCTCTCTCTCTCTCTCTCTCTCTCTCTCTCTCTCTCTCTATCTATCTATCTATCTCTCTCCCCCACCCCTCCCTCCACTCTACCGTATCTTTATCACTCTATCTCTGTTTATTTCACGTACACACGCACACACGAACATGCAGGTTCGCACGCACACACGAACCATGCACGCACGTACGCACGTACGCACGCACGCACGCAGATACATACCTGGTACGCATACATACATATTTATTTCGTAATTTTCTTCCTTTCTTTCATTGCAGTGATGACAACCACGGGTGAGTACCGCACTGGAAATATAAACAAACAGTTTCTTAATACAGGTTCAAACCTATGCAGGTGATACGATTTAGAATTGTTGCATATTCTAAACAAACATATGGAGGTGTCTTTCCCACTCAACAATCATACCATCTAAAGATTTATCTGTACCCGTACACAATTCACAATAAATGGCATGCGAGGCATTAAGATGGCGGTTCGTTAAGTCGGATGGTCTTACGACTACCCCTCAAGTTCTAAGAAGGGTTGGCTTAAGTCTAACCTCTATATAAGCGTGGTTTGGTACGACCCAGTGGAATGCCAAGCATTTTATTATATATGTGCAATCATATACTCCAAACTCCAAAGTCGCCTGTTAACACAGTCAATTAGGGTCCAATATAGCCGCCATCTTGAATTCAAAATAGCCGCTAGAGGAATGCAAATCTATATATTTTAACTGCTCTTTGAATTCAAAATGGCCACCGCTGTGACATAGAGCATCTGGTTAATGTATTAAATGATTAATAACGGTCGATTGATTGACTTACATATATTCATTCAGCAGCTGTATAAGACATCTGATTAGGCGAATTGTTTGTAGATTTATACATCATTAACTCAGTACAGATCAGAAATAACTTATCATGTTTCCAAAACAATATAAAACGTCATGTTGAGTATTTTTGGACGTAATTTGTTTGGACGCTAAGCCAACAACAACTTTCAGTCAAGTTGTTTTCAAAATATTCATCAGGACCAGAGCTAGTGTCCATTGAGATTGCTGTCTGACGGCATCTAGTTGTCAAATAGTTAATAACTTCTTATTGTTCACCTTTCTTATTTTCTCGGTAACAGTTATGAAGACAGTGGGTTTTCTAATATGTCACGTGATTTGTAATTTTCGGTTTTATGGGAATACCTAAAGTCCTAATGTCTTATATACATGATCTTAAAAGTCTTTCTCTGTAGTGTACATGGGACTGCAAATAAATAGCATAGTCTATGTGCATATCCATTCAGCATGAACTCCTATACCTGCTATTTTGTCATCGATTTCAGAGCCAGAGCTCGAGAAATTTTGTGATGCAAATGGATGTGTTCCTTGTTCAATGCATGTTCGTGTAACGCCTTACCTATTTTTCGACTTTGGTTTTCTTGTAAGGAGAAATCCTTTTTCATATTAGCGTTCACTTTGTCGGCATCTGGATGGAGTTGCGTTGTTTTAGATTTACCTAAGTCGTTGGTGCATTGATGTGACTTTGTAGAATTATATATTTACAATTACCAAGATAGTAGCCACCTCCAGTAAGTGTATCGCCAGTGTCAGCTGTTTTAGCAAATACTAGTGTATGATGTATCCTACACCCGGTGACAATGTGTATTGATCTAAGTTCTCAATGCTGCTTGCTTTCGCTGTAACTGTACCTTATGTTTCGCTGACTATTTCCTTTGATACAACATGAACAAATCTGTGCAACAACTATGCACTATTTCAGCTGAACATGGAACGTTCATAACTGACGAATATATGGCACACATATGCCTAGTATCGTTACGGTATCCACCAAGCAACACCTACACCACACACACGCACGCGCAAGGACACACGAACGCACGCGCGCGTCCACGAACGCACGTACACATGCACGCATACATTGGTATCCATGTGACATATAATGAATTCGTTTTCTAGTCAAAATATTATCTTTCAACAGAATGTATATTTCATAGATTACAGGGCTATCACATAGCGATATTCGTTCAATTGTGTACATAAAGCATGAACTAATATTTCTATTATTTAGTGTGTTGTCGGCCATTTTTAAATTCAAATTCACAAAGAACCGGATAATAAAAGTTAACAAAGACCCGACAGCAGAACTCGTGCAGATAAAGTAATCATTACAAATCCAGCTAAGAAATACGAGCAGCATTTTAAGGATATGTTAGTGTGGCAAGTATGTGGTATATCGATGTGAACTGTCAGCTAACTTGAATTCAAGATGGCGGCTTTGTTGAAAACTCTCTAAACTAGACATCACGTGATTTTGAGAACCTCTATGCTTGGCCTATTAGGTTTAACATAAACTGCTTGTCATACAGAGTGTCACGTTCGCCTAACTCAATTTACTCGCTCAAGATACCAACTCAAGGAAAATTAAACAAGTAAATCTAACTGTCAAAAATCAATATGAATTTCCCTCTTTTATTACAGACTCGCTGCGCTGTTTACCGAAAAGCAGGATGTGATACAGACGATAGGTTCCACTGTGACCGGCAAGACGAAAGGTACCGGGAAATTTGGACGTGGAAATAAGACAAACTTAGCGGATCTGGTGGGCGCTATCAGTACACTCCGACGAGCGGCGAACAACATAATGGAGCGACATAATCATGATAAATCTGACAAGACCGCAAGCGGAACTGCAGGAAGCGGGAATGCGCCAATAGAAGGCCAGAACCACAATAACAACGACAAAAAGAGCACTGGAATTCTCATGTCAAATAATAACCTGGTAAGATCCGGGTAATGCAACATTAACAGAGAAATGTATTTCTAGCTATGTCCCGCCCATTTCTAGCTTAGCTCCGTCCACTAGGTGTTGGTATTGGAATCGATTTCAAACTTTGAAATCTAAATTCCTAGAATCTAAACTTCAAGATAAATATACAAGTAAGCTGTTGTAATAACAGCTTCCAATCAGATTAGTTTGAAAAAATTCAACAAAACGTTTTCTTAATTTGAAATACATCAAAGAGATCCAATTCGTACATTTCCGTTATGGACTTTTCGATGTTCGTGACGGAGCTATGTTATTGTTATTGTGACGTCAGGCGAATTAGCGATGACCTTGGTTTTGAGGTCAGATGCTTTAGAGACACATTGGATCGCTCCATTAATGATGATGATTTAGAAGGTCAGTTTAGATACACTCTACCGTCGCCGCTGAAACATGAAGACCGTCTAAACGACCAGATAAATCTGTCAGACATAATTGAAACTGCGCTTTAAAGCGTGTAGGCCTTTTCTGATTCCATGGCTACACCTTCCGATAACATCTCATGAAATTAAACTCAATTAACTAGTCAGATTCTACTTCAGACATCCGACTTCAAATTTTCAACTTCAGATTTACGAGTTCAGATTTTCGACTTTAGATTTTCTACTTTAGATTTTCGACTTTATATTTTTTTTCTTTAGATTTTCGACTTTAGATTTTCGATTTTCGATTCTTTGTTTATGCTATCAGATCTTTACATAATTCGATCAGATCGATATGTTCGTGTGCATGTGGCTTTATTTTTTTATATTTAGAGGATAATTAACTTTGTTATCAACTGATAGATGGATTCATTTTCACATACATATTAATTGGTACTAAAGAGGCTTCGGCTTATGCGTGTACACCCACGTACAGATACACGCACGCGCGATCTGTGCGATCACATACGCGCAGATGTGTGTTCGTAGTTCCAGATATTATTGCCATTTAGACGAATCCTAAACGGATGCCAATTAAGGATTATCATTTCCTTTTGAGTCTATGGCGAAATTGTATAATTCCGTAACTTATAGTACAACTCAGGAATACCTTTAAATGTTTCCAAAACAAAATGAAACGTAGGGATACTATTAAATATGTTGAACATATTTGGATTGGAAGACAGTGTTACCTAAGGCAGCGATGTCTTCCAAGCCAGTTATGTTCAAAATATCCAACTGAACATTTCTTACATAGTGTCCACAATTGTACTAATTAATCTGTTTTCGTTTTTGTTTTGGACACAATTAATTTCTCTCTGAGCTGTACTGGGGTTATTTCAAGACAGACTGCGTCAATGGAGGAATCCCAATTTAGCTATTCCCCGCCCATATCTAGCTAAACTGGAATCATCCATTCTCCCCCAATCACTTGCTCTGTAGCTTTGACAAGCGGCACTATATAGCATCAGCAACATCGTTTCAACGTATCAGTTTTGTTTTTTAAAATACACTTGTCTACGTTCTTTCAATCAACAGGGTAAGGCTAAAAAGAAAGCCGGAAGCAGCAGCCCTCTACCGAGGAAAAGTTCTCAAAGCAACGCATCGCTAACCCCGATAACACTGGAAGAGAAGGAAGAGTTCAAAGACCGTCCAATCGAATTGACGCCAGTTGTAGAGAGCTGACAGAGACACAAAAAATAATACGTCATCCTTATTGGTGTACATTTATATGTGATATTCTCATGTGGCATAACTATAACTTAGCCAATGGGCAGGTTTTACGGGTGAACGTGTGTTACTATAGTTAACTCTATTTGGCTATTTCGCCGTCGAACGCAGACTAGATAGTTCGAAGGTTGTGCGTTTCACTGGCGAATAGTCAACAATTGTTACATATTGCTCGTCAGTCGAACCCACCCAATGGCTTAGTTGTTGAATAATAGATCAGTACATTATGCAGATGTATATTAAACTGTGTATCCCCATACACCGCACTCATTCATCTCTTCCTCTCTCCCCTAAAACTCTCACTCTCTACCCCCTTCCCGCCCCTCTGACTCACGTCCATTTTGATTAGGACGTCATCCTACATGCGATATAATATGGTCATGATGACATAAACTTGAGCGACATATCGGATTCATCCTCTGGAAACACCCATTAACAGTCCCGAAAGGCCTCTAGTGAGGGATAGAATAATGGGCTGGGAAACTAATACCGGGGCCGTTGGATAAGTTGGTAAAATCTCGGTCAACTCCTAAACTGAGTCTCTTTCTCAAGAGCCAGTTGGAAACGGTTTTGGGTAAAAAGTAAACCACAATGTTCAAAAGCGTATAAACTTGGGTCCGCTTAGTCTTGTAACGACAGTGAGACCTGAACATAAACGTGCTGAAGTTATTACGTTCGTTCTCCTTACCGCATGCATTCAAACGTCAAACTGTTCTATCACAAACATTTAATATAATTAACCTTATTTAATTAATAATTATTTATATATTTAAAAAATATCAAATGCCGTCCTAATGCACATGTATGTATTGAACAAAATATATAGAGAGAAAGATTTTACACAATGTCATCTAATATTAATATTAATAATTATATGTACAGTTTAATTCGTTATATTTTAAATATTTATAGATTTATCTTAGGAATTAATTGCAAATGTAAGATACATTGTTAATATGCACAATACTTATTTTTCTTGGATATATGTCGTATATTATATTTGATGTTGTATATTTTAAATTCTATTAAGCGATCCATGGCTAGCTACGCCCCGCCCGTTTCTAGCTAAGCTCCGCCGCCCAAGATGTGCGCATTTTGGGATGATTTATATGCTTTGAATTTTCGGAATCCAATTTTCAAAGTAATAATACGGGTACGCCACAGGCAGCAGATGCACCCAGTCAAATTAGTTTCAAAATACTCAACAGAATGTGTATTAAGAGTAAATCCATCAAAGACATGTAATGCGTACACTTGACGGACTAATCAATGTCATGGCGGAGATAGATACATCGTTCAGTACACGTTTTAAATGTGACGTTCGCATACACGTGCCATTATTGATTATGACATCATATACTGGAGTGACAGATCGGATCCACGTATTCTCAATATTTAATTTGTTTTGGTAGATACTATACATTCCCTAATGTTTGCTTATTGCGTATCATTCCAGATTCTGTGACCCGGTTAACTATGATACCACAAGGAGAGATTTTTTGTATTTTGAAAACAATTAAACTGGATGCTGTTTCAAAATATTCTCCAGCATACTCACTGCCTGGCTTGTAAATAAGCTGTCGTCTCTGATTACCCATCTGCTTTCAAAGGTTTATGTGGTTCCTGTCAGCATTAGCAACAACTTTCAGCAACAATGTTGGCATGGTTTGCTTGCCACTACAATACGGCTGTGATAGATTCATTTATAGTTAAATACAATTATGTCTCGCCATTTGCATTATTAGCATTATGACGACTAATAGTGCTGTGGCATGGGTTATTATTTTAACAGTTGTTTTAATTTTATGTAAATGTTGTTATTTGATTTTTATGGCCATGCCAGGTTACATTTGTCATTAAATATGCGATGTGATGTAAAGCAACCACCACCATTACCACCACCACCACCGTGACGACAAACAGCACCAACAACACCATCATCATCACAACCACCACCACCACTACATCATCACACTTATCAACCCCACCACAACAAGCACATCATGATCACCACAACTACCACCACCACCCACTACCACCCTATCGAGCACCAGCACCAACACTATCATCACAATCACAACTACAAGCACCCCACCACAACCTCCATCACAACCAGCACAAACAACACCAGCAGCACCACTGCGCCCATCACTACTACTACTACTACTACTACTACTACTACTACTACTACTACTACTACTACTACTACTACTACTACTACTGCTACTGCTGCTACTGCTACTACTACTACTACTACTACTACTACTACTACTACTACTACTACTACTACTACTACTACTACTACTACAACTACTACTACTACTGCTACTACTGCTAATACTACTGCCACTACTACTACTACTGCTACTACTACTACCACTAGTACTACTACTACTACTACTACTACTACTACTACTACTACTACTACTACTACTACTACTACTACTACTACTACTACTACTACTTTTTTTTCTCTTTTTTTTCTTTTTTGGGTAACATGATCAAAGGATCATGTGAAAATCCTTTACTACCCAAAGAGTATACTGACTGACAAAAACACAAAAAACACCAACACGATAACATAGAAAACCTAATGATCATGTGTCAGACTAGAGTAGATATATTTATATTAATACAAAAAAATGTTTATCTAAATCTGACATTTATATTTAAATACAGGTTAACATTTATTGTCATTTACAAATCTTAAAACAAATCTATACTTCACTTAACACTTAAAACTATGTAAATATCATTTAAGACGTATCTTTATATTTATCCAGAATTCAACAAAACACCTACGAGTAATACATTCTCATAAGTTTAATATTATAGAGTTAATTGGCATTACTTTTACTATATTATTAGCACACCAGATATCTTTTATCTACCTGCTGTTGGTCTTTAATATCACACACGATGGAGTTATTAAACTTCCAGTAGCCTATGCATCATTTAATCCAGGCAGCACTATCTAAGGTGATACACACCATATGATGGTCAGAAAATGCTACTGGAGAAATTTGTATTTGAGTCAGATTACTCTTAAGTGACTGTTGCATATAACTCCTATCTAATCTGGATGCTACTTGTCCTTTATTTGAAATCCGTGTATACGCTTTACCATTGGGGCATAATATCCGGTAGCTATCAAGTAAATGTTCTCTGCCACAGACCTGCTTTAGCTCAATATGTGATGTATCATTATATGCAGCACGTGACCGTCTATCCATATTTGGCTCTATACCACTATTACAATCACCGGCTAGAATTAAATTTTCAGTCGTGCTTTTCTGAATAACTGATGATAAGCTAGTGAAAAAAGCCTGGCGACAGCCATGTAAAGAAGGGGTCTAAACTCATATGATACAGCTGAATCGAAAACAGCAAGTGTACCTTTAACCCAACGCCCTCTTGTATCAGTTGCAGATGATATAACGTTGACCGATTTCAGACAGCGAGGAAAAATCAGTATAGCGACTCCAGAACTGTTATCAGGTGATAATGAGTAGTATATTTCACCTTTAACCGTCTCTTTAAATAAATCAATAACGTCAGACTTCTGGATTTTAGTTTCTTGAAGCAAGGAAAAGTCAACATTTTGTTTTTTAAGTTCTTCAAGTAGACGTCTTTGTTTAAAATCCGTATTCAAACCTCTGCAATTTAAGGAACAGATGATCATAAATAGGCGAAGAATAACCAAGACTGCCATATTTATTCTAACTGGATTTATGTTTCTTACTCGCCATACCTTTCTTCTTTCCCATTTCCCCCATTTTACCATTGGCATCATCAGTTCACCAGTTTTCAAATAACTATATTTTGAAATATCTGAATCACATCTCAAATGCCTATAATGTAACCTTTTGTTGTTATATAGGGTACTAATACCTCGCCATCTTTGGATCGAAACATAACCATCTTATTAGATATTTGGGAGCTCTGGGTCTTAACAGAATATTCTGACCTGGCAACAGACATAATACTGTCATCTATACCACTTGCCGCTGCCTCTGATTCAAAAATGGGATCTGTTTTATGGCGTTTAAGATTAACTATTTTGCCTTTGATCGCCTCGTCTACAACGTCTATCGCCGGCAATGTATCCCCTGCACTGGTAGCTTTCGGACTCTCAGCATCATTTGCAATTTCTGAAAACTGACTTAAAGGAAGCAGGCTTAGAGGAAAGCCAGCGACATCATCCGTAGATTGTGATAGGACCAAGAGTCAAAGGCTGTGTCAGAGAGAATTCCTCTTCACTTAGATTAGCATTATTATCATCATCATCATCATCATCATCATCATCATCATCAGATACAACATGGGCTGGTTCATTGGACTTCTTACTGTCATCTGGCAGTCACTGATGTTTTTTAATCCTGGATTATTACTTACAGTTACCGGCCCTTGGCTAGCTTCTGGATGAATGTCAGCAAGAACGTTGACAACAGATGGAGGGGGTGGTGGTGGATTTTGAGACTCGCTCGCCCAGTCTTCAGTTGTAGCATTGGAATCTTTGTCCAATGTTGGTTTGTGTGACTTATTATTTTCTGGACACTGTTTTTTAAAGTGTTCAGTGGACCCACAATTTAGAGACATGTTCTTTCTTGGACAGTCCCCTGCCATGTGGTTGGTGTCTGAACAAATCCAGCATTCCTTTACCTACCCTCTGTCCCAAAGAGGCAGGATAAATTTGCCATCGATAGAAAGTTTAATAGGCATCGGTTTATCTAGCTTATCAAAATAAACTCTCCTGATCCCATTCTCAAGTGGCCTGTCAAACTGGTATGTCCCGCCTGTCAATCTTCAAGACTTGCCCGTACTGAGTTCATTCAGCCATTAGACGCTCATTGGGAATACCCTATGGAGTCTTAATTTTCCCTACCAGTTTGTCCGACTCAATTTCCTCCACCACACACACTTGACCCTTTACTATGAGCTCACAATACAGCAGCTTATTTTTACGTCATCATTACAAACCGTGACTTTCCAGACACTAAGAGTAATGCTGATAAGTCCCTTAAGCACCAAAGGGCCAGCACCAACAATGCCTTTCAGGTCATGATAAACATTAATGGCTCTAACGTCTCATCCCTTTGTATCGATCTTCAAACTCAATGTCCTTTTATATTCAGCAGACATTTTTCACTAACAAACATCCCGGGTTAGTGGCTTATGTAAAAAGAGATTTCATTTTTTCCTCTGACTACATCAAGATTTGTCAGCCATTCAATTTTGTCTGACAAATTAGACAAATTTAGAAGGCACCTAAAAAGATGGTTGTTTATAAATAGGCATGTCTCTAAACTCCGGCATAGCACGAGGAGTGTGTCGCCTCAATACAACAGGTAGCCAACTGATCAGCATAGCATGTAGAAAAGATCACTTATAATATGGGCCAATAACCACTACTACTACTACTACTACTACTACTACTACTACTACTACTACTACTACTACTACTACTACTAATACTACTACTTTTTTTTTGGAAAATGCGCCGCTGACGCAGTCGGACAAACTTCATGGAGGAACTCCTTTAAAAAGGCTTGCAAACCCCCAGAAAAAAACTGGTGAACTAGTAAGCCTGATTAATATTACACCAAAACAAAAGATAACTAACATATCTAATTAAGGAGCATTAATACAATCTATAAATACATACCGCTTAAAAGGTATAGATACAAAACAATAGGCTGATAAAAATCTGATTGCAAAACAAAATTTAACAAAGGCATGACTATTCAATCCAGGTGTGGTGGTAGGCCCGTGTGGCGAGTGCAACTATCCAACAAATGAAAAGTGACTCATCAAACAATGCCAAATAAGTCAATCATTGACACCAGTGGGCTGATTCTTTAAAGATCAGCGTGTGTAGTAGCATTTGGGTAGTATAAACATATAGTCGGCAGGAAAATTACAGAAAAATAGTGCTCTTGTTTACATTTTCGATTTACTTTATTGTAAGGTTTTGTAAATTACCCGGGAACAAATAACCCTATAACACCCTGTGCAAATTTCTAAAGTTACCCGGAACTATTTTACAATTTAATGGCAACTTACTTTATCGATTAATTATTAAATGATCCCAGTCTGTTTATTTGTTAACATGCATTATTAAACATAACAATATCAAAATGCAGACTAAAATGAATTACAAAACACAGATTAATTAAAAGATACAGATAAAACAGTTGTAGTAATTAAATGATTTACGTTAGTGCAGGCCCATTTATTTTTACAGTTCCCAACTTTATTGAAACTATGTTTGTTTTGACAAGATGTCCTTGAATACCTTTTCTTTACCATGCTTCTTTAATCTAAAATATTCGCAGGGAATATGATTCAGCAGCAATGAACGAAATATTGCGTTTATTGCTCTATTGTGATTGCCCATAGATGAATTTTTCGTCTGCGCACACCAATGTTTCCAAATGGCCCAAAGACCTATGGTTATCATTGTTATTAAAATAGTCTTATCAGACTTTACGATATTTACACTGCTTGATCAAAATTCTCTAAATAAGACTACATATGTTTCTAGAACAATGCGCTTCGCTCCAAATTGTTCCAAGATATGGCTGATATACTCCCAAAATTGTGACGATATTGGACATTCTGCAAATAAATGCTCAATTGTTTCCTCGTCTGTTTGACATAAGTAACACTGATCAGAAGTCGTTATATTGCACTTGTATGTCAAGTGTCGCACCCATAGTCGTCGATGTAGTAAGCACCACAATAAATCACGGGACATATTTGGTATGCATGGAGAATGTAAGGTTTCCATACATTTTTCCAACTGGATGGTTTAAAGCTTGAGTCATCCCATCTCCTAATTGCTATGGGAGGGACTACTTGTTTTTGTCTCATAACGTGGTACCATTCCTTGGATATCATTTCATATTTTAATATCTCATCATCAAGAACTAGTGCGGGTTATGGAATCAAACCATTATGATTTACTTTTGGCAAACGACACCATTCAATTGGTATATCATGTTTTATTTTGTTTAGCAACCGCTGGACATCTATATGCCTCATATGTGTTTTTTCTAGCTACTCCTTGCTTTGAAATCCATCTACGTGTTTGGGGGTGTATCATATCAGACAAACGTTGAATGCCATATTTTGCAAAGGACGGTAGATAAAGTACTGCATTGTTATAACATATATTACTATTGCCCCACAATTGATGTTCAAGTACTTCCTTCCAGCACGTAGGTGGAGGCATGTATCTGTCAACTATTTATAGCTCCTTAACTTGATCTTTAAACACATCTGGTATCATTTGGCTATTTGGAGCTAGCTTCTTTGAGGTAAAAACACACTCTGCCAGATAGGTTCTACAATTCTCTCCATGGGAGCTCGTGAAACACATCGCATCTGGTGTAGCCTTAGATAAACACATTTCACTTTAATATCAATTAAATCAAGTCCTCCTTCTAACTTAGCATTATTAAGAACACGATGGGAAACTAAATGATTATTTTCTTCCCACATGAATGACAATATCAACTCGTTAACCTCTTTTTCTACATGTTTTGGCATGTGTACAACACATTCTGTATACCATAGCCCAGATAATACCAAGTTGTTGAAAACAAACACTCTACCAACAATTGAAAGACGACGATCCTTCCAATTTGCTAAAAATTATCTTAAGCTTAGATACTCGTTCATTCCAATTTTGTGTTGTATTCGGTTTCCTGCAAAAATAGATGCCTAAAATCTTAATGGTATCATTAGACCAATTGATTTCAAGTGGCTGGCCATTCCGCTCTTTCCATGACCCCAAAAATAATCCTTTGGATTTTCCTTTATTGATTTTCAAGCCAGACGCATTTTTGAACTTTTCTAGTACTTGGTTTAAAATTGTAAAATCATTGTTTGAACTAGCAAACACAGTTGTGTCATCAGCATGTTGTGACAGCTTAAGGGGTCTTTCTATGCCACGAATACCTATGCCTTGAAAGTTATTATGTTGCCCCAATACTATGCCAAGGGATTCCATCACAATAACAAATAATAATGGCCATAGGGAACACCCCTGTCTAACACCATGTTCTAAAACAATTTCTCTGCATAATTGATTGTTCACTAAATAGCTCTCTTGATATCCGTATATAAAATCGTAACCCTTTTAATAAAGTTTGCGCCTAGCCCAAACGATTGCAAAGGATTAAAAAGAAAATCCCATTCCACACGGTCAAATGCCTTTGTGTCCAAGGCAATCACAGCTGAAGGGATGCAATCCTTCTCAACCAATTGTATAAGGTACCTTATTAACATGGTGTTGGTTAAAATTGTCCTCCTAGGTACAGTACATGTCAGCTCTGTTCCAATATGTTCTCCTAAAACACTACCAGGTTTCAATGTTAGTGCACTGGATATTATTTTGTAGTCTACACATAGTAGAGAAATTGGTCTTACATTCTGAAGTAGACGTCTGTCATCTCGTTTATATATTAGCCTTACATATGCCCTAGCCATAGTTGGTGGTAAATAACATTTCTAAAAAATGTCAGTGCTAACTCTTCCATTATTGGACCTACAAATGCCAAAATGTTTGGTAAAATTCAACTGGAAGGCCACCACACCCAGATGATTTTTCTAGTTTCATACATTTAAGTGATTTAGTTAAATCTGCTAGTGTTAAGGGTTGGTCACATAATTCACTGCCTGTGTCTGACACTTTTTTGTCTATATTTGCTAGCAAATCCAATTTTGCATCTTCATCAATTCCATCTGACTTGTACAATGACTCATAGTAATTGCATACAATAGTACTCATTTCCTTGTTGGTAAAGGCAGTTGAACCATCCGGCATGTTTAATGAGCACATCACCTTATCTATTGCCTGTGCTTTTTCTAATGTGCAAAATATTGGGTTGGCTTTTCCTCTTGTGCATGCATCTGGGCAATTGCGCTAATTTTTGCACCCTCAAACTCATATTGTTCTATATCTCTTATTTCACTTTTAATTTTAACCAGTAATTCATAATAATTATCTTCACCATTATTTACTTTAGCATTAATTTTCATCAGTGATCGAGGAAGAGTTTTCTTGCGTTTGCGTATTTCCCGTGCTTTTCAAATAGCATACTGTCGGGAAACATAACTTAAATCCAGTTTTACATCCTCCCACCATTGCAATCTGCTCTTATATGATGCTTTCCTATTAATCCAATGCTGTCCACAACTCTCTATATTATTCTTATAAAATTCTTCTCCCAACAGTGTTGTGTTTAATTTCCAAAATCCGACCCCTTTGTTACCCAGTCAGCATTGACAAAGGTTACGCAAACCATGTCGTGATTAGAGAATGCGACTGGCTTAATATTAACATCTCTCCAGTACCCTGTCAACAAAATATTCACATACATTCTGTCGATCCTTGAACCAACTTTACCATCTGGCGAAAAACATGTAAGCTCTTTACCATGAGGGTTTGATCTTCTATAGGTGTCAACTAAATTTTCATAATCACATATTTGTTTTAAGATTCTATATGATGTATCAGTATAAGTTGAAGTTGTATTCCTGCCATTTTCCTTATCTACGACGCAATTAAAGTCACCACCCATTACTAAGTTCTCAGTGATGTTATCTTGTGCTGTTGTAAATATATCATTACAAAATTGACTACGACGTAGTTGATGAGATGCAGGTGTATATATACACAGCAACGTGAAACATGTGTGTTGTATATCTATTGTGACTCTCACCGAGCGACCATTTGCATCTGAGACTGAAGAGATTATATTTACATAGTCTGAACAACGAGGAAGTATAAGAATTGCTACGCCCGCACTATTATCTTGAGATAACGAATAGAATAGTCTGGATCCAGAAATCTTTTCTAAATTATCGTAAGTTCTGACTTCTAAATCCTTGTTTCCTGTATCAAAGCAATGTCAATCTGCTCATTTTTTAGAGTCTCCAGTAAGTGACGCTGCTTTATGTCACTATTTAAGCCTCTACAATTGAGTGTACAAATTAGCATAAAAAGTAATAACATGTTGTGTACAACCGCCATTATTAAGCTAACTAGATTTTGTTTTTTTCGAGGCTCTCTTAGACCATTTACCTATTTTACTCTTAAACTCTGTACTACTTAGTTCAACTTTTTCCATATGCTTATATTTTAATATATATCTGACGCAGATGCCTATATTTAACCCCTTTTGCCATCACATATTGAACTAACACCTCTCCTGCATCTGACCTGTACATGACCATTTCATCAGGTGATTTAGAACTCTGTATTTGAATGGATATATCGGATTCAGCCATTGACATATTATCGTCTTCTATATCACTTTCCTCTATTTCTGATTCGGAACTGTCTCCATCTTTCTGTCGCTTTGTTCCACTCAATCGACCCGAGACACCAATTACCTTCTCTATATTATTTAAATCGTCTAGATTGAGTGTACTCAGTGGAAAAATCAGAGTTAGTTTCAGTATCTTGCGACCTGAATTTTAATTGTCCTAAATTAAAACTTTCTTCCAGAGGGTATTGATCACCATCTTCAACTTGTGTGGAATTAACCTCTCTAACATCAGACTTGGATTGACTTGTTACTGAAGTAAGAATTAGCCCCTCTTCCAGAACCTCTATTTCATTGCCTGCAACTACAAGGATTGGATTCTTAGTTTTTTCACCATACCTCTCATTAATATGGACTTCAGCTACACTCTCAGCAACTACCGCTTCTATGCCATGTTCATTAGAAACATTCGTATCGTTAACATGTATGTCAGCTACAATCTCAGCAACTATCGGTTCTATGACATTTTCTTTAGAAACAACTTGCTCTGCGCTTTTATCAGCACCCTTTTTGACAGATTTGTTCTGCGGGCATCGTCACTTAAAATGATCAGATGACCCACAAACTAGACATGTGTTTTTGTTAGGGCAATCTGATGCAAGATGCTCTGTGCTTAAGCAGATTCGACACTCTTTGATTTGCCCCCTGTACCATAATGGCAAGATAAATCGACCATCTACCGTGACCTTACTTGGGAGACGTTGTTCTACCTTTTCGAACCAAATTCTTCTGATGCCATTTTCTAAGGTTCGATCAAACGCATAGATTTCATGGTCTACTTTGTCTACTTTGGTATGCTTGATCAATTCATTGATAACCCATTCATCTGGGATCTCTAACGGACCCTTCATCTTAACTAATAGACGATCAGAATCTATTTCCTCCACATTACACACCTCGCCCTTCATGACAAAGACCTCGTCAACCAACTTTTCCTTCGCACTTTCATTAACCACAGCGACATTCCATACAGATTTGGAAACGTTAATGAGACCTTGAAGGACCCATGGGCCTGCCCCAACTACGTCCTTCAACCCATGATACACCTCAATTGCCGAAACACCCCAAGCCTTTGTCATGATTTAAGATCCAGGGTACGCGTATAGGAGGTTGCCATGGTGTTTTAATAAAAGGGGAAACCCATACTACTACAATATATAAAGGGGGATAATACAAATATATAATAACAAGACGTCAGGGAAGAGCTAAACAGTAAATAAATAGTGTCCCCCTTTGAAACCCTGACGCCTACCAACAAATATACGAATAGATAGTACAGTCGTATATTTGTTAGCTTGAACCACTTATTAAGTGTTTCACTAACACATAACCGATTAAAATATACTAACAGATATATGAATAGATAGTACAGTCATATATTTGTTAGTCTGTTCGAGTTGACTGGGGCAGCCCACTGACTATACAGATTTCTATTATTAAAGAACTAGGCCTGCGCTTACAAATGACAAAGGAATTAAATCTACCCACTCAGCGATCTTGCCAAATATAATAGCCAACGAACTATGAAATAGCATACTGGCGCGGGGAGAAATGTATTACATTTACCACAGTAAGAGGAGACCTATTAAATGGTGGAAGCCGCCAGCTAAGAGGAGTGCCTTTAGAAAATGGAGACACAAAATTCGCTCCAACCAAGACAAGAATTTACAAATTAAACATTAAGTTTGAAAGGAAATACTAATACGAAATATATGTATACAATTTATGTACAAAATCGCGCTAGAAACTAGCAAATTCGGGCAGCAATTGCAGAGCTAAATAAATGCTTGCGTTCACTTCGACTACTACTACTACTACTACTACTACTACTACTACTACTACTACTACTACTACTACTACTACTACTACTACTACTACTTTTTTTCTTTTTTTGGTGAAAATCCGACGCTGACGCAGTCGGACACACCTCACGGAGGAACTCCTTTTAAAAAGGCTTGCAAATCCCATAAAAATCGGGTGAAATGGCAGGCTTTATTAATAGTATATGAATAACAATACAAACTTAACATATCAAAACAGTGCAAGCTAAACTACTTTATTAACATATACCACACCCATGGCATAACCACATAGAAAGAAAAACTTAATAAAGAGCTGATAACATAATATAATTCAACAAAGCCATTGCTATTTGCACACCGTGTAGTAGTAGGCCCAAATGGCGAGCATAGTTACCCAATAAGTGGCAATGCGACTCATCACTAATTAGCAAGTTACTGCTACTCATTGACGCGTTGAGCCGATTCATGACCTGAAGGCTAAGTAGATCATATGTAGTTTAACGTAGCACACCGTATAGTATTGGGCCAAAATGGCGAGTGCAGCTCGCCAACATGTGGCTAGGTGACTCGTCAATAAGTAACAAAAGGTCACTCATTGACGCCAGTTGGCCGCTTCTTAAATACCGAGCAGGCGTAGTAGCCTTTATGTCATAAAATGCACAAAGCAAAAGTATACAAACTATGACTACATAGATGGCGCTCTGGGTTCACATTCTAAATGTACTACATTGTACGTTTTTTGTAAATTACCCTGGAACAAATACACCTACAGTAAACATTTACAACAGGATGCTAATAGTATATATTTAAGATGTCATACTCTGTTAACCTAATGAACTCGAAAGTCGGTTCACCTCCAGAATATTGACGAGATACTCATTTGATGTTTAAATAAACTGATTCCCAAGGTTATTCGTCAAAATTATCATCTCCTAAGACATTACAATTTTAAAATAAAGTCAATTAAATAAAATAAAATACCATATATCAATATACAACAAGCAGCGAGTGTGCTAGCTTATAAAAGTTCTTTTTCTGCTATTTTCTGCTATTTTAGATATACGTGTTCAATTGATACTAGGCCAGTTTTACACCATATATCTTTAAATATACTTTCTTTTCCATGTTCCACTAGCCTGTAAAATTCACAATGAATGCAGTTTATCAACAATGATCGAAATATAGCTTGTATGGCTCTTGGGTGGTTGTTCCCTGTTTTATCGCTGGCCTCTGGACACCGATGCTACCAAATGTCCCACACTCCTACAGATAACAGGGTTACTAACAATTCTTTCTCCTTGCTATTAATGATTCGTCCGATAGTTGAGCAATCTTTGAACGTAATTGTTTCAGCCATTAATTTCACATATTTGATTCAAAATTTAGCAAGGAGCATATTGATATATATCCAAAAGCCTGTAGCTATACAACACTGTTCAAACAGATGGTCTATTGTTTCCTCCTCGGTATTACATAATAAACACCAGTCTGTACTTGTTATTTTGTACATATAAGTCAGATGGCCGCACCATAGCCTACGATGGCGTAATCGCCAAGCCAGGTCCCGTGCGTTTGCTGGTAGACAAAGTAGATGTACTGTTTTCCACGCATTTTCCCAGTTCTTTGGCGTGCATCCTAAAGTGTTCCAATGCCTAACTGCAATAGGAGTCTGTCTCCGACTTTGCATTGGCATTCCATACCAGGCTCTAAATGCCATGTTGTATTTTATATGCTCTGACTTAAATACTAATGTTGGTTGCAACATATCTCTGTTGCCACATGCTCTCAACAAATTGAACCATTCACCAGGTATTGCATTCTTTATTCTAAGAAATAAGGGTTGGGCATCAATATGCCTCATTGATGTTGCTCTTGCTCCATCCTGCATCACAATCCATTTGCGAGATTTTGGAGTAACTAAATCACGTAAATATTGAATGCCATTTTTGGCCATAGAGGGCAAATATAATACTGCATCATTATCACGAATCAACTCGTTGCCCCAAAGACGCTGCTCTAAGGCATTTTCCCAACAACTGGGTTGTGGCATTGATTGTGTAAATATCTTTAAAGCTTCGAGCTGTTCTTTATATACGTTTGGTATCTTCTGATGGTTAGGTGGCAGTTTATTGCACAAAATAAACGTTCTACTGGAAATGGATCTACGTACCTTTGTGGAAGTGTCCTGGCAACACTTGACCAAGATGAGTTTGAAGTGAGTAACTTTTTCAAGAATTTCAGTTTTAGCGAGGCCCACTTTGCTAAAACATTAACCAAATCCAGGCCTCCATCATGCTTTTCATTGGTGAGGATTGACTGCGATACTAAATGGGCTTTGTCCTCCCATAAGAAGGACAAAAGTAACGTGTTGATCTGTGACTCTACTGATTTGGGCATATGAACTACAGAAGCGGTATACCACAGTCCAGATACAATTAAATTATTAAGGACAAATGTCCTTCCAAATACAGTTAGGCGATGCCATTTCCAATTTACAAATGCACACTTTAGATTGGAGAGCCTTTCTTCCCATTTTATAATTACAACTTGTTCTCTACTAAAGTAAATACCCAAAATCTTTATGACATCATCTGCCCAGTTAATATCCATAACATTGTCAGTTCTGTCCTTCTAAGCGCCCAAAAATAAGCCCTTAGATTTGTCTCTATTGACTTTAAGCCCTGATGCCTTTTGAAAATCTGATAATACTCCATTTAAAATTCTAAAATCGGAATTTTTACCTGCAAACACAGTCATATCATGTGTATATTGAGACACCTTTAGTGGCCTTTCTACGCCGCGTATACATATTACTTGAAGATCATTACGTTACCTCAATGTGGCCCCCAACGATTCCATAGCTATGACGAATGGAAGCGGAGACAATGAGCAACCCTGTCTGACACCTCATTCCAACACTACAGGTTCAGATAGATGATTATTTACTAAATAACAATTTGTTATATCGTTATATAAAATATGGAGCTTTTAATAAATCTGGAACCAAAGCCAATATGGTCTAAAGTCTTAAACAAGAAATCCCATTCAAGTCTGTCAAACGCCTTCTCATTATCAAGTGCTATTATTGCTGCGGGGATGCAATCCTGTTAAACTAATTGAATAAGGTCTCGTATAAGCAATGTGTTGTTTAATATCGTTCTTCCCGGTACAGATCATCATCAATTACTTCGCCTAGGACTGTGCCAAGTTTTAATGTTAGTGCCAGAGTAATAATCCTATAGTCTACACACAGTAGAGAGAGAGAGAGAGTGGTCCATAATTCTGAATTTTATTTCTGTCACCCTTCTTGTATATAGGCCGAACATATGCTTGGGATATCGATGGAGGGAGATGCGCTCGCTTAAAACTGCTAGCTGCTATTTCTTCTAAACTGGAACAAATATGTGCCAGAATGTTTGATAAAATTTGACTGGAAGTCTGTCGTAGCCAGGAGACTTTTCTAACTGCATACTTTTGAGGGATTTTGTCAAATCATCAATTGTTAGTGATTGGTCACAACTTTCGTGACATGCATCTGGAAGTCTTTGCGTTATATTAGCTAAAATATCTCTAGTTGCAGCTACATCACTTCCCTCAGATTTATACAATGATTTGTAAAATCTGGATACTGTTTCCATCATCTCTGCATTTGAGGACACTGATACTCCATCATTAGTCTTCAGTGAGCGCATTAATTTCTCTATACCTCTTGCTTTTTCCAAATTACAAAAGTAACGTGTAGGCTTTTCACCCTCGGTGTGCATTTGTGCTCTTGACCTTATTTTGCCCGCATCAAACTGATATTGCTCTATTTCATTTAGTCTACCTTTTAATTTAACTAATAGTTCGTAATAATTATATTCTCCATCAGTAATTTTCTTATTAATTTTACACACCGACCGAACGCTGAAGCGCCTTTTTATGCTTTCGCATTTCTCATGCTTTCCTGATGGAATACTGCCTTGAAATATGTTTCAGGTCAGATTTAATATCCACCCACCAGTCTGTTATACATTCATACAAACTTCTCTTTTCATCCCAATGCCTCCAACAACTTTCTACACATTTACGATAGCAAATATCTCGTAACAATGTTACATTGAGTTTCCAAAATACATCTCCTCGTTTGGTCCAGTCAGCATTGTCTAATGTAATGGAAAACATATTGTGATCAGACAAAGTTACTGGTTTTATGTTAGTTTTACACATGTACCCTTTCAATGAGCGTTCTACATAGATCCTGTCCAATCTGGATACATTCTTTCCATTTTTTGAAAACCAAGTGGGGTCCCTGCCCTCTGGATTTTCAATCCGATAAGTGTCTAACAAGCTTTTATATTCACAGATGTGTTTCAAAATATTGTGAGATGTGTCATTAAAATTAGACCTAGCGTTTCTGTCTTTAACTTTATCTAATATGCAATTAAAATCACCGGCCATAATTAGGTTTTCAGGCGTTCTGTCTTGAATTATTGTGGAAACATCATTTAGAAATTCACGACGCAATTGATGAGAGGTTGGCGCATAAAGGCACATCAAATTTAAACTTGTGTTTAGTACATCCATTGATACACAAATCCATCGTCCATTGGTATCTGATGACGACGATATAACATCAACATAGTTGAGACAGCCGGGCAGGATAAGAGTGGCCACTCCCACGCTATTATCTTGTGATAAAGAATACAAAATCTTCCCTTTTGAAATATCTTTGAGAGATTCATACACTTCAATTTTTTGAATGTTGTTCTCTTGTAGAAAAGCAATATCAACTCTCTCATTTCTAATTCTTCAGGCAAGTGACGCTGCTTGAATTCGGTATTTAATCCTCTGCAATTTATGGTGCAGATAATCATAATTTGAAAATGATGTTTACAACCGCCATCATTAGATTAACTTGATTTGGTTTTTTAGCTCGTTTCTTAGTCCATTTACCTAATTTTCCTGCGAATTCAATGTTTCCTAGTTCTACCATAGACAAATATTCAAATTTGGAAATATCAGAATCATGGCGCAGTAGACGATATTTCACGCCTCTCGCCGTTACATATGGCACTAACACTTCACCCACTTCTGATCGGGACATTACCATTTCATCTTTCATCTGTGAACTCTGTGTTTGAATGGACACATCTGATTCTGCAACTGACATTGTATCATCATCCATATCATTTACTTCAATCTTAGATTCTGAGCTATTTTCTTCTTTATGACGCTTATTGCTACTTAAGTAACATTTGGCAGGGGTGTCATTTACCATATCTTCAAGCTGACTTAAATCAAGTGGGCTTAGCGGAAAATCTACTCAACTTTCCGTCTTCTGAGTCCTAAACTTATCCTGTCCTAATTTTAATTCATCTTCTAAGGAATTGTAAACTGGCTGTAAGATCATAATTTTCCTGCGTGTCTTTTACAGCCACGTTTGGCTCCACTGCATTTTGATTATTTTCTTGACTTAAGGTTATACCCTCCTCTAATAATTGAATTTCATCAACTGTAGTTACTTTAACAGGATTTGATGATTTGTTTGTGTCATTTTCAGTGGCATGAACCACAACAACAGCTTCCGTAGCGATTACTTCAGAAGCATGTGACTCAGTTGCATCCTTTAATGGGCGATTATCCCCTGATACTGAGGGATTGTTTTGATTTTTTGGACAGCGCCATTTAAAATGGTCAACTGAACCACAGAGCAAACATTTGTTTCGATGGGAACAATCTGTTGCCAAATGGTCAGTACTTAGGCAGATCCGGCATTCTTTAATTTTCCCTCTATACCACAAGGGCAGGACAAAGCTGTCATCAAGCGTCAATCTGCTTGGTAAAGGGCTATCCACTTTATCAAACCAGATGCGTCTTACACCGTTTTCTAGCGTTCTGTCAAAGGGATACGTTTCCCATTCAATCTTTTGCACTTTGCCATACTTCTTGAGTTCATTCACGATGCTGTCATCTGGAATTTATAGTGGAACTTTCATCTTCACTAGCAACCTGACTCGATTTCCTCTACGTTACAAACTTCGCCTTTTACAATAAGAACAATATCTAGAAGCTTTTCCTTGACCCCTCATTTGACACTGTTACATTCCATACAGTTTTAGTAACATTGATAGGCCCCTGCAAAGCAGCAGGTCACGCGCCAAGGACGTCCTTTAGCCCACGATACACGTCGATAGCCGAGACACCCCGCCCCTTAGTTGTTATTTTAAGGCTTAGGGTACGCTTATAGGTTGCCATGGTGTTTTATAAAAAGAGGAACCCCATACTACTACAATATATAATACAAATATATAACACCAAGACGTCGGGGAAAGAGCTAAACACTAAATAAATAGTGTCCCCTTTTGAAACCCTGACGTCTACCAATAAATATACGAATATAGAGTACAGTCGTATACTTGTTAGTTTGAACCACTTTTTAAGTGATTTACTAACACATAACCGATTAAAGTGGTTCCCTAATGCATACTAACATATTACAGTCATATATGTGTTAGTCTGTTCGAGTTGCCCGGGGACAGCCAACTGACTATAAGGATGTATATAATCAAAGTACTAGGCTTGCGCTTACAAATGACAAAGGAATTAAATCTACTCACTTAAGCGATCTTGCCAAATATAATGAGCTAGCCAACACACTATAGAAATAGTATACTGGCGCGTGGAGAAACGTATTGCATTGACCACAGTAAGAGGAGCCCTATTAAATGGCGGAAACCACCAGCTAAGAGGAGTGCCTTAAGAAAATGGAGACACAAAATTCGCTCCACCCAAGACAAGAATGTATAAATTAAACATAAAGTTTGAAAGGACATACTAATACGAAATATGTGTACAAAATGTATCTACAAAATCGCGCTAGAAACTAGCAAATTCGGGCAGCAATTGCAGAGCTAAATAAACGTGTGAGTTTACTTCGACTACTACTACTGCTTAGGGTTGCACGATTATTCACTTTTCATAATCGCGATCATTTGAAAAATAATCGCGATCATACGATTAATCATGACCTATATTAACTACGTCAATGCTGCTTAGAGGACGTTATTATGCTACTGCAGATTGTAAGATTATGGGTTAGGCACATGGGTATGCATACATGGACAGAATACTCATGTTGGTGATTGCAAACAAAGGAATGTATCCAGATTTTTCTTGACAGAAAACGGAAGGTACCGTATTTCGTTTAATTGTAACCTTTGCCCTAATAGAAGTCCGCCACCTAACTTTGACATATGAGCTCCAATGATTTATTAGCAGTTTCAAAACGGCAAAACTTTGTTATAGAAGCCCACCCCCAACTCAGCAGATAATTTGTAAGAATAGCGTGTATAATAATAACAATCGTGCCACAGGGTGTGTCTACTTCAGACTGATCTCTGCCCTGATACATTTCCGGCCCCTCTAGAAGTCAAGACAGGCCTCGGATTTGTAAATCTCGACCACCTATTAGATTAATACTAATAGTAGGCCACGTATGTTCAAGATATAATAAAGTTTATTCCACACTTTTGTAGTTAAAATGCGCTTAAAACAGTCTTGGCGTGATTAAATAGCTTCCTTATAAATATATTTCAAGACCAAATTTATGTACCAAACAAGTACGGGAGAAAATGCGCATCATTTTTGTAACGCCGATCAACATTAAATGATCCAAATTGAATTATTACGAACGACAATATAGTCGGCTTCTTAAGTTTGCGAGCCAGCAGCTCTTTTGCGATGGGAGGCGGCGTATTCTCGCGAGATATTATACGCTAACGGGAGTTTATCAACCGTTTTCTAGCGTTCTGTCAAATGGATACGTTTCCCATTCAATCTTTTGCACTTTGCCATACTTCTTGAGTTCATTCACGATTCTGTCATCTGGAATTTATAGTGGAACTTTCATCTTCACTAGCAACCTGACTCGATTTCCTCTACGTTACAATAAGAACAACATCTAGAAGCTTTTCCTTGACCCCTCATTTGATCAAACGGGTACCCGTTATTCAGATCAGTATAATACTCAGTTCCTATCGCGCAATGATAATATATAGAAATTCCCGAGTTCCGATTCCAGAATATTTATATCCGAGTACTCGCTCTAAAATAAACTCTTCAATTGGAGGCGAATCACGTGATTTGTATTTTTTTAGCGGCGCCATTTTATATCAAATTGTGGATTAACTTTGATGTAATAAAGGACCTTTATTAAAGGATACGCAATATTTAGGAGCTCAAATCAAATAATTTCACTTCCCCGGTGATGTTTTGAGGTATACATTAAACATAGGCGTAGGCGGTGAGAATTTTTACGTGAGAAAATGCGTTGAATTTCCGTGGTATCAGTTCTAGAACTTTTTGGGAAAAACGTTAGCGCATAACTATTCAGAGAATGGGGAACGCGGGATAAGCGTGTGTGATTACAACAACAATGGCAAATAGCGACCGAGTGAACAATCTTTATTCATCTAAAACTAATCATAAGTTAATACAAACAAATCAGTTATTTATTTATTTAGTTTATTTAATCATTCACACATTCGGCTGATAGCCGGATGTTTGTTTCCATGCTTGGAAACGCGAGCAGAGTTTCACAAGCGTAAAAGTGTCTTGACAAAAATTTCAACATGGCGATTATACGATTATTTCATTTTATAATCGTCCACGATCATTTTGAATTATATAATCACGATTAATCGAATAATCGAAAAATCGTGCAACCCTACTACTACTACTACTACTACTACTACTACTACTACTACTACTACTACTACTACTACTACTACTACTACTACTACTACTACTACTACTACTACTACTACTAATACTACTACTACTACTACTACTACTACTACTACTACTACTACTACTACTACTACTACTACTACTACTACTACTACTGCTGCTGCTGCCGCCGCTACTACTACTACTACTACTACTACTACTACTACTACTACTACTACTACTACTACTACTACTACTACTACCTACTACTACTCCTACTACTACTACTACTACTACTACTACTACTACTACTACTACTACTACTACTACTACTACAGCACCGCCACCACACACCACTACCACCACGACCATTAAGTCGTACTAAACATGATATCATAAGCGCACACATATTCTTACAATTGGTGAGGCTAGGCCCACCAAAACGAACAACATTTCACAATTTGCCGAATATGTTATTATTATAAAATTCGACTGTTCTAGACACCGTATCGCTCATTAAATTTAGTCTGGTGTATAGGATGTGACTGAAATACCTAAAGATGTTCTGTGTTTTTTCAAGAGCAATAAAATGTTATCAATTCATCGAACTGTCATCGATATTTATTAGATGGCGATTGAGCCCATCTCAATCTAGGGGCCCCATTTCTAGCTATGCCCCTACCTATTTTCGAGCTAACAGCGTCGTTCTTTCGAAATTCAAATCAATATATCAGAGCGGGCATGGATAACATATAAGTGAGAGAATCGTGGGACTCGAGGCACGAAGGAGCACGATGTGAATATTTCCTTAGCAATCATCTTTATTGAGAATGTTACATTTCACGCACGGCAACTTGGAATAATTTCGCTAAAATTAACAGTCTGACTGTTGATTTTGTGCAGACGATAATTATATTCCAGGGGTCGTATCTCTGGACTGAAAATATTTTGAAAACAATATTACTGAAGAAATGCTTTTACAAATATTCAGCACGTCAAGAAATTGTTCATTGAAATATTTCTAGGGTGGCGCGCAGCACTGAGGTAATTAACAGGTAATGAAGCGGCATCACCCCACGGGGCTTAGCTAGAGAATTGCATTGCTAAGTTCATACCCACACTCAGCACTCCTTATTGTGATAACTGTATAATTTTTAAACCAATGATACCGAAATCTATTGCTTTCATATAGCAATACAATTTTCACAAAAATAGCTTCCAGTCCTTTTCTCAAATACATATATAACGGATGAGGCTTAGGCGCAACAGGACATTTGCTTAACTCTTTCACGACGAATCCGGTCAAAATCGGCCACTGTATTGGTCATGAGTAATATCCATGTACAGGCCAAGAGAAGGGCCAGCCAGTTCAGTAGTGCATTTTCAAAAACAGTCTTCTCTTGACCTGCAAGTGGACATTCAATAAGTAAATTATTAAATTTAAAAAAAGAATATCGTCATTAATGGGTTACAGACCTGGTGTGTTACTTCAAGTACTCATTGACTTAGTTAATCAGCCTTCATCACCCACTGTGTCCATGTATAAGCCTACTTCAAAAGCTCATTAGAAACTAATGACGTTTTCAGGTGTTAGTTTCTTTTACCTGACCAGATTTTATCTTCATCAGCGCGGCATCCGGCATCCGTCTATGAAATGACATTGATAAGGCGTTCGCCGGTGAAATCGAATCGGAGGATTATCTGCATAGATTGCCATTCTTTTTAAAGGGCTGACTGCTAAGTTTTTGCGGATAACATATTTCAAGGGTTGTATCTCTGGATCTGTTAAATATTTTGAGAAGAATTTGATTGAAAGCTGTTGGTTCTTCCAGTAGTAATTTTCGGTCAAATTGATTTCAAAATATTCAGTAAGTCAAGAATTTTGCTCATTGGAATTATTGCCTGTTTCAATTCTGCATTGGGAAATGACAAATGATTTGTTGCTTTGGGCATTTCGAGGATAGGTGTAGGATTTGAAACGACTGAAATGGTGTCGTTCAAATGGGCATCAACATCTTAAAGCACCAGCTTTCTAAGTCTTCTCTGGCAAGAGAATACGGAGAGTGGACTATAGAGAATCAGTGTTTAAATAGGTTAGTGTTGACTTGAAATTAATATTATCTGAAAAATAGTAATGACCGGGTCCAAATATCTCGTCTCAAGACTGGAACCATCATCTCAGGGTCATGGTGAGTGAGGGGAGGTGGTTTCTTTGTGCGCGTAAATGGATGACTCCGGGGTGTAACTCGAGTATCTGACGTTAAAATCAGCTACATCACGTGTTTGCTGATGTCACACTGAAAGTCATGTACGTCCGTCGTGAAAGTGTCTGAATTGTATGTCAAATTATTTTTAAAATATCACCAGAATTGAAAACCACCATCCTCTGGAACCAAACTATGTTTACAACAATACATTAATTTTAGTAAATGACTGCCTAACATCTTTTGGCCATTTTGAAGGCCTATATGGGCCTAGTGCAGTCGTTGTAGACGTGTACGTAAAAGATAATACTGACACTACAATGAACCAAAGCCATACACTATTGTGAAACGCGCCAACTTGGGCATGGTGATCGTGATTTTAATAGGCTACACATTATAACATAATACATAGCTCCTGATTAGATCGCCGCTTAGTAAACGTGATGCAGGCGCACGCACTCGCACATTCATCGCCGCGTGTAAGGGGTGATTAGACCTACAGACTGGTGGATACAGTGGGGGTAACGTCAGTAGTCCGACAGACTAGTAGTCCGACAGAGCAGCGAATTTACACAACCCCGTTGACCGACAACCCAATAGTCCGACAATAGAAATGTAACAGTCGTTACGCTGGTTCTGCATATTAAAAACGTAGAATCCATGTTATAATGCGTTATGAAATAGTAGACTATGGTATAGTGCGCTATGTTATATTAAAGGATGGGCGGGCGAACTGATTAAAACTGTCTTCCAAATCCCATAATCAACATACGGAGATGAAGCTTTGTTAATATGCTCACAGCAGGAAATACGTGATGTTAGATGGACGGACCAACGTATTGAGGAATTGATAAACAAAGAAAATACTTCTAACAAGAGTCATACGCTGTGAAGCTTAACCAAGAGGCCCAAGCGGCCTCTATCGCTCAACTGTGCCATTGGCGTTTGAAACTAGAAAGGTCATGTTCTACATGTAGAGCAAATTAAATGTCTCCGAAAAGTTATGGTCAGAAATAAAGTTTAGTCTACGGTAATTTTTAAAGTACAAATTGTGGTCAAGAATTTTAGGAGTAATATTTAAACACTTTTCTGGACATATTTGGATATCCAAGACGGACGCCGCCTAAATCGTCCAATCCATTTCTCCTTAGAAGGGTTGAAGTCCTCCACACTAGGCTCATTCCGCACAAGTCCCGCGAAGTCGTTTAGGAGGAGATGCATCTTAAAGGTTTTCAGGGAAATTTTCTGAAAATTCAAAATATCCACGAAAACAAATTGACAAAATAAAATTCTCGTTAGGTGTGTTGAAGCGTACCATCCTGATTTTAAAGGAGGTCAGGAAAATCCAACAGAGCTACTGACGAAATCGGGCAAATAAAATTCGAATTTCTGTTCTAGAGGCTACCCGAGTATGGTTTTTCTATAACATCGTCGTGTCGT
>CM067368.1:81385320-81407820 GCA_034401795.1 Chaetoderma sp. LZ-2023a
GCATGACACGTGTGTTAGTTAATGAGGAGTAGCGTTTTAAAGGATTTTCCGCAATTTTTGGGAAAATTCAAGATGGTTGGGGGGGGGGGGGTGGGGGTGGTGGCGAAAAAATGTATCAATCAAAATTCTGTTTACATGATCTGAAGTCTACCCCCATAGGTACCTTCCAGCCAAAGTATCATGAAATCCTCTAAGCGGTTAATGAGGAGTAGCGTTTTTAAGTAAAAGTTAACGGACGGACTGATGGATGGATGACGGACGGTTGCCATGCCAGGTGAGCTAATAATAATACATAAATAATGTTCTTGCTCAATGATTTATTTTGGTTCTAATAGGATTAACCAAATTTGACCTATATTCTTAACACACGCTTTTCTGAGATCTTTTATTTGTGTTTATAAAAATTGTAAATAGCTAACCGGCCAATTTAAAGCTATGCCCATTCATTTCCTGTAGGATTTTCATAAGTTATGCAAATCCAATATGGCTGCAAGATGGTTGCTTAAAGAATCGACCAATAGAAATTCTGAATGATAGTTCTAGACACTATTACCATGGGGGTACTTCTGGCCAAATATTCTTAGTATTGGCCCATGGATTAAGGATGAGTAGTGTTTAAAAAGATTTCCCGACCATAAATCTGACCATTCAAAATTCTGTATAGAAGTTCTATAGCATACCACCATAGGATTTTCCCAGCCAAATTCAGTTGAAATCCACCCAGAAGCTAAGACAAATATGCATTTTGACATGCTTGACAATTTCTGGTATAGTTTTCATAAAATCCAAGATTTTCAACCAAAAAATTAACCAATCAAAATTATTTATAGTCAATGAAATTGCTGCACACGTCTACCTCCATAGTACGGGTCTTTTCTAAGTGATTAGGTAGCATCCATTGTTTCAGCATGAATGGTTGTGATATCGATGCTCTAATGAGCGCTGTCTCTCCCCCAAAGTTCTTTCTTTAATGAAGTGGCTAACGCTCGATTGCTCCAGCATGTGTGAGAGAACTCAAAAGTATGTGGCGGTGTGGAGGACTGCAGTTGTTTGGTTGAAGACATATAGACATTCAGGATGTTGCTTAAATCCGGGTTGTCAGTCCGCAATCCTTGACGACGTTAATTTCCACGACGATACTTACACACGAGACGAGTATAAAGCCGTCATCTTGATCGCGCTATCATGTTAAATTCACTGATCTATTTATTGTGTTATTCAACAGCAGTGATTCCATCTATTAACTTAAACAGGAGTCCATATTACCTCAACATAGTCCACCACAAACCAACCCACTACGTTAGATCATGTCGGTGTCTCTAGGATCAGGGGCATACACCAACATTATAAAATGTATGCCATTAAACCGTGGCATTAATGTTCCGCTTCGTTCTTTCGAAATTCAAATGAATATATCAGAGCGGGCATGGATATCATATAAGTGAGAGAATCGTGGGACTCGAGGCACGAGGGCATGGATAACATATAAGTGAGAGAATCGTGGGACTCGAGGCACGAGGGCATGGATAACATATAAGTGAGAGAATCGTGGGACTCGAGGCACGAAGGCATGGATAACATATAAGTGAGAGAATCGTGGGACTCGAGGCACGAGGGCATGGATAACATATAAGTGAGAGAATCGTGGGACTCGAGGCACGAGGGCATGGATAACATATAAGTGAGAGAATCGTGGGACTCGAGGCACGAGGGCATGGATAACATATAAGTGAGAGAATCGTGGGACTCGAGGCACGAGGGCATGGATAACATATAAGTGAGAGAATCGTGGGACTCGAGGCACGAAGGCATGGATAACATATAAGTGAGAGAATCGTGGGACTCGAGGCACGAAGGCATGGATAACATATAAGTGAGAGAATCGTGGGACTCGAGGCACGAAGGCATGGATAACATATAAGTGAGAGAATCGTGGGACTCGAGGCACGAAGGCATGGATAACATATAAGTGAGAGAATCGTGGGACTCGAGGCACGAAGGCATGGATAACATATAAGTGAGAGAATCGTGGGACTCGAGGCACGAAGGCATGGATAACATATAAGTGAGAGAATCGTGGGACTCGAGGCACGAGGGCATGGATAACATATAAGTGAGAGAATCGTGGGACTCAAGGCACGAGGGCATGGATAACATATAAGTGAGAGAATCGTGGGACTCGAGGCACGAGGGCATGGATAACATATAAGTGAGAGAATCGTGGGACTCGAGGCACGAGGGCATGGATAACATATAAGTGAGAGAATCGTGGGACTCGAGGCACGAAGGCATGGATAACATATAAGTGAGAGAATCGTGGGACTCGAGGCACGAAGGCATGGATAACATATAAGTGAGAGAATCGTGGGACTCGAGGCACGAAGGCATGGATAACATATAAGTGAGAGAATCGTGGGACTCGAGGCACGAAGGCATGGATAACATATAAGTGAGAGAATCGTGGGACTCGAGGCACGAAGGCATGGATAACATATAAGTGAGAGAATCGTGGGACTCGAGGCACGAAGGCATGGATAACATATAAGTGAGAGAATCGTGGGACTCGAGGCACGAAGGAGCACGATGTGAAGATTTCCGTAACAATCATCTTTATTGGGAAGGCTACATTTCACGCATGGCAACTTGGAATAGTTTCGCTAAAATTAACCGTCTGACTGCTGATTTTTTGCAGACGATATATTCCAGGGCCATATCTCTGTACCTGCTAAATATTTTGAAAGCAATTTGACTGAACTGAAAGTTGTCGGTGACTAAGTGATTTTTAAAAATATTCAGCAAATCAAAAGCTTGATCATTAAAATTTGTGTCGGTCGTTTGCAGCGTAGAGGCAGTTACCAGGTAATGGAGCGACAACAGCCCATGAGATTTATCTATAGCATTGCATTGGTAAGCTCATACACACATTTAGCACCCTTTATTGTGATAATGTCTAGTTTTAAGAACGATGGTTCTGAAACCGGTTGCTGCCATATAAGCAATACCCTTTTTGTTTAAAGGCGTGTTATTTCAAGTCCTCATTCTCTTAGTTAATCATCTTTCACCACCCTCTATGCCCATACAAAGGCCGACTTCAATAGCTCATTAGAAACTAATGACATTCTCAGGTGTTAGTTTATTTTACCTGAGCGGATTTAATCTTCATCAGCGCTGCATCCGTCTATGAAATGGCATTGGTAAGGCGTTCACCTGTGAAATCGAATCGGAGGATTATCTTCCTAGATTGTCATTCTCTTTTAAACGTCTGACTACTTAGTTTTTGCAGATGACATATTCCAAGAGGGGTAGCTCTGGGACTGTTGCATATTTAGAGAAGGGTCTGACTGAAAGTTGTTGGTGGCTAAGTCAACAACAACCTTCAGTCAAAGGGTTTTCAAAATATTCATATTCAGCAAGTCAAGAATTTCTGTTCATTGAAATTGTTGTCTTGTGACTCGCAGCAGCGAGACAGTTAAACCCGTTTCAATTCTGTGTTTGGAAATGACAAATAAGTCGGATCTTGTGGCATTTCGAGGACAGGTACACAATTTGAAATCATTGGATCGTTGAAAGGTGCCGTTTTACCCGGCATAACCATCTTAAAGCAAGTCCTCTCTGGTCAGTGTTAAGTAGGTTATGTTTGACTTGAAATTAATATTGTCGGGAGAATAGTAATGACAGGGTCCACATTTCTCATCTCAAGACTGGAACCATGGTCTCGGCGTTAGCGTGCGTTGGGGGGGGTGTAGTCCGCCTGAATGAATGACTCCGATCTGTAACTCAAGTACTGAAGTCGAAATCAATAACATCACTTGTTTGCCGGCGTCACAATCAAAGTGGCGTATGTCCGTCACGAAACTGTCTGAATTGGATGTCAAATTCGTTTCAAAATATCAACAGAATTGAAAACCAACATCCTCTGGCCCGAATTGTTGTTTACAACTATAAATTAATTTTAGTAAATGACTGCCTAACATGTGTTGGTGATTTTGAAGGACTATAGGGGCCTAGCGTGGTCGTTATAGATGTGTTTTCCCTGGTATGCTATACATTACTAATACAGGACGTTACATATTAGCGTGGTGATGGCAGGTTGGGGTGGGGTGGTTTTGGGTGGGGTGGATGGGTATTGGAGAAGGGTCTGAAATACTAATCTACATAGTTGTTTAGACTACTTCAATATAAATACGGGCAATACAATGAACCAAGCCTACCGCTATTGCGAAATGCGCCAACTGGGCCGTGGTAATCGTGATTTTAATAGGCTCCATATTATGACATAATACCTAGCTCCCGATTAGATCACCGGCTTAGTAAACGTGATTCAGACGCACGCACTCACATGTTCATCGGTGCGCGTGAGGACAGGTTAGCCCTGCAGGGTGGTGGCTACTGCAGGGTAAAGTCAATAATCCGACAACCCAGTAGTCCGCCAGACCAGAGGCCCACCAACCGAGTAGTCAGACAGCCTAGTAGTCCGACAGCCTAACAGTCCGGCAGGAGAGTGACTTTACAAAACCCAGTAGTCCGACAGCCCAATAGTCCGAAAATATAAATGTAATAGTCGATACAATGATTCAACACACTAAACACGTAGGAACGATGTTATAGTACGTTATGTAATAGCAGACTATGGTATAGTACGCTATGTTATATTAAAGGATGGGCGAGCGAACTGACCAAAATAATACTACGTTTCTTCCAAGTCCCACAATCAACACATGCTGATGAAGCTTCGATACTAAGCTCAAAGCAGGAAATACGTTATGTAAGGTGGACGGACCAATTGATGAATTGATAAAAGAAATGAAAGACTTCTAACAAGAGGCATACGCAGTGAATCTTAAACAAGAGGCACAAGCGGCCTATATAGCTCAACTGTGCCATTGGAGATTAAAACTAGAAAGATCGTGTTCTACATGTAGAGCAATATAGATTTCTCAGAATTCCAACAGTTACGGACAGAAATAAAGGTTTAGAGTACTGTTATTTTTAACGTACAAATTGTGGTCAGGAATATTAGCAGTAATATTTACGCAATCTCCTGGACATATTTGGATATCCAAGATGGAGGCCGCCGAATAAATTGACCAATCCAATTTCTCCTTAGAAGTGTTGAAGTCTACCATACTAGGATCGTTCCGCTCAAGTCTCGTTGAGATTATGCCATTGATAAAGGAAGAGTAGTATTCCTGAAAATCTTTGGAAAATCCAAGATTTTCGCGGTAAACAATTAAAATTCTGAATAGAAATTCTAGAGCCTACTTCACTAAGATTCTTCCACCAAAATGTGATTAAAATTAGTGAAGTGGGAAAATTCAAAATGTCAACGAAAACAAATTGGCCAAAATGCTCGTGGATGTGTTGACGCGACCACCATAGGATCGTTCAACCCACCTTTCGGTTGATTAAGGTGGGAAAATAGCGTTTTAAGAGATTTCTGGGAGATCCAACAGAGCTACTGAAGAGATCGACAAACCAAAATTCTGAATATCTATTATAGAGCCTAGCAAATATGATCTTTCTAGCGGAAATAGCGGTTTAGGAGGATATACATTTTAAATGATTTCCGGATACTTTTCGGGAAATCCGAGATGGCTACCAAAATGTATCAATAAAAATTCGCTTTTGATATGTTAAAGCCTATCGACGGATGGATGGCGGACATATGATGGACGGACAGACGACGGAGGATCACCATCGTATAATCAGATCAACTGAGCTAATAACATGCTCCCAGAAAAGCTTAAAACAATCACATAGAGAAATGTTTTTAAGTTATGCTCGAATCTCTCATAACCTTGTTAAAACTGGTATAATGGGTATCTACTATGTTACCGACCTTCGCACGCGAAAGTGCTATAGATGCGACAGACAGTCTTTACAAAATGTCACAAATTTGACAGACCGTCCCGATTCGAAATTGTCCGCCTAATTAAAATCTCGAGAGATGCAGGAAAATATGCCTACAGGTAGTGGTTGAATAAGTAATTTGTCTGGCTGCTGTTCATTCACCCATTCAAATTAGTTTGCAAATACTCCACTGAATGTTTATTAATAAGTCTTTCAAAGACATATAATTCATATACTTGGCAGACTATTCAATGGCCCTGATGGGGCTAAATACGTCATTCATTGCAACATGAGCCTGCAATGGTTATTAGTGCATGGACTGTTTAACCAACACATCAGTATCTCCAACCAGAATATATATACTAACATAAGATAACAGTGAATTTTACATGCATTTGACAAAATGAATTATAGTAGGTAAATGAATGTATTGATATCTCACCGCTCTCCCTTTCTCTGAAACACAACGCTAACACACACCCCCCCCCCCCCCACACACCCCCCCCCCCCCCCACACACACACCCAAACACCACCACCTTAACTTGAAATTGGCGGGGGCATAGCTAGAAATGAATTCCTCTGATAGCATCTTTTAAAAGAAATGGGCCAAAGCATATATGTCTGAGATTCTGTTGTAGATCAGCTCTAATGTATGCCATGTCTATATTTCTTATTGGTAGATTGCGATAGCCAAAATGCTAATATCCTAATGATTTATCTATGTGAATGTAATGGGTCATATCTAGAGTATGCAACATCATATGCCGTGTTTTATTGGCGAAAGCCTCAGACGCATAAAATAAAATTGAATGACTTCAATAAATTTGCGATTCTTTAAAGATGCTATGGGCAAATATACTTGTGATAGTCAATGATACATATTATTAAAGCGAAAGTATCGGGAAGTTGGGTACATATAGTAATAATGGGACTTGCGAATTTGCAATCCGTCGATACATTTGGTACTCGGCAATTACTTGAAGATGAGCTTTGACCCGGCATGCCTGAACCTTTATGACGTTAACTTTGTCACGTCATCTCAGATATGAACATTCATTATATCGTTGTCGTACCGGCATCATAGTGTCATATATTAACTCATGACTTGAACTAATATTGCGATATTCACCACAGCTTTCCACTGGCTGTAATCCATGGTGGCACTTCAGAAGGACAACATGTCAACGTCTAATGGCCAGACGTTGTGATATATGCCTGTTTGTTTGGAACGTATTTTAATACAATTTGGTAGCATGTATTCCTATACAGTATTTGACTATGCCGTCTTATCCAAAATCCACAGGTAAATCTATTTGAATTATCTTCGTTATTTCAAGTGGTGATATAAATTAATAAACATGATCCTTACACAGTGCAAGCAGTGTGAGTTGTTTCTTCAGCGACAATTTTCTAGATACAGTGAGAAATAGTCAATCTGTTTCCCAAATCTTCACTCTTCTGATTGTGAATCTGAGCATCGTGTCAAAGGCCTATATCAGTAAGTCGTATCAGAGCCTGACTCCAGTATTAAGCGACGGTATTAAGATCCAAGTTTTTCAATATGAGTTGATGCCCATTTCAAAGCTGTCTTCTCGTGTTATTGGGAATTTTATAGAATACCATAACCTAATAACGCAGATTACCGATCCGCTACTGACCCACTACCGAGCTAATACGGCCCGTTATATTGGTCCCTCACTGGCCCATTGAGCGGTGTTATCAGTGTATGTTCCCATCCTAAGTTCTCGTCGATCCACGCGTTATTTAACACAAAGCTGGTAGTAGGCACAGGCCTTATCCGATAAGTATCAAAAGGTGAGGGTTGGTGGGTGGAAGGGTGGGTGGGTCGCTGGCTGGCTGGGTGGGTGGGTGGGTTGGTGGGTTGGTGGGTGGGTGGGTGGGGGGGGGTGAGTGGGTGGGTGGGAGGGCGGGTGGGAGGGCGGGTGGGAGGGCGGGTGGGAGGGAGGGAGGGAGGGAGGGAGGGAGGGAGGGTGGGTGGGAGGGTGGGTGGGTGGGTGGGTGGGTGGGTGGGTGGGTGGGAGGGAGGGAGGGAGGGAGGGTGGGTGGGTGGGTGGGTGGGTGGGTGGGTGGGTGGATGGGAGGGTGGGTTGGTGGGTGGGTGGGTGGGTGGGTGGGTGGGTGGGTGGGTGGGTGGGTTGGTGGGTGGGTGGGCGGGAGGGTGGCTGGGTGAGTTGGTGGGTGGGTGGGTGGGTGGGTGGGTGGGTGGGTGGGTGGGTGGGTGTGAGGGTGGGTGGGAGGGTGGGAGGGTGGGTGGGTGGGTGGGAGGGTGGGAGGGTGGGTGGGTGGGTGGGTGGGTGGGAGGGTGGGAGGGTGGGAGGGTGGGAGGGTGGGAGGGTGGGAGGGTGGGTGGGAGGGTGGGAGGGTGGGTGGGAGGGTGGGAGGGTGGGTGGGAGGGTGGGAGGGTGGGAGGGTGCGAGGGAGGGAGGGTGGGAGGGTGGGAGGGTGGGTGGGTGGGTGGGTGGGCGGGTGGGTGGGTGGGCGGGTGGGTGGGTGCGCGGGTGGGTGGGTGCGTGGGTGGGTGGGTGGGAGGGTGGGAGGGTGGGAGGGTGGGAGGGTGGGTGGGTGGGCGGGTGGGTGGGTGGGCGGGTGGGTGGGTGCGCGGGTGGGTGGGTGCGTGGGTGGGTGCGTGGGCTGGAGGGAGGGTGGGAGGGTGGGAGGGAGGAAGGGAGGAAGGGAGGGTGGGAGGGTGGGAGGGAGGAAGGGAGGGTGGGAGGGTGGGAGGGTGGGTGGGTGGGTGGGTGGGTGGGTGGGTGCGTGGGTGGGTGGGTGGGTGCGTGGGTTGGAGGGAGGGTGGGAGGGTGGGGTGGGGTGGGGTGGGGGTGGGTGGGTGGGTGGGTGGGTGCGTGGGTTGGAGGGAGGGTGGGAGGGTGGGGGGAGGGTGGGACGGAGGGAGGGTGGGTGGGTGGGATGGAGGGAGGGTGGGAGGGAGGGTGGGAGGGAGGGTGGGTGGGAGGGAGGGAGGGAGGGAGAGAGAGAGTATGTTAAGAATCTGAGAGGGGTGGATGTATGGAGTAATGGAGAGAAGTGACGATGAGGATGGAAGGAAGCATGAGTTAGGGGTGGAGAAATGGAGGGCTGGTGGGTACGGGTGGAGGGGACAAAGGAGCTATGGGGATGCAAGATAGATAGAGGGGCAGAAATCCGATTAGAGAAAGGGACGACATGGAGATTGAAACAAAGCATTTAAGTCTACTTTGGTTCATGTATTTCTTTCGATTTGTCTCCCCCTTTAATATTCATGATTTGACTCAGATGAGACTTGACATGTCGTAATACAATGCCATTGCAACACTTTGCTTGCTGGTGATTATAGTGTATATAAATTTTCGATTCAGTATTTAATTCCATTTTCAGTGCTGCATCTTCCAAATATTAAATTCTGCTAGAACATCGATATTTTAAAATTCAACGAAACTGTTTTCAAAATGAACTGCATTTTTCTCCTATATCTATTACGCATATGTGCGTTATCTCGCAGCTCCTATCATATCTCGCATATGAATTTCACGAGAGATCACTCAATGTAAGCAAACAAAATATAATGTGCCAACACTGAGAACAGTATTCCTCCTAAATCACAGTTTAATCGTTCTCGATTTGGCTTCTCTATTTTTTGTGACGTCGGTTCCACAACATTCATCATCTAAGGCTATTATTGTTGATATGATGTGTATGATGGCTGGCATGATTACTCGTATTCCCACTATAGCTCAATGTCAGCATTCTATATGGATGATTACGGTTGACTTCGTGGTAAGACGTTTCAATACAATACACACCTAATAATACAAGATGATAATCCAATTCTAAATGTGTTACGCTTTCTAGATTGATGTTCACAAATCATGCCTGCAATCAACTCTGTATTATTGTTTCATCAGAGGCTGATATTATCTTACATTTTACGGCATATGATCAGCATAGTAGCTGCAATGCACATTATGGAAATGGGTTGAGTAAATAGAGCTGAGAATAGTGGGTGGTATAGTTATGCATCTTGTAAATATCTCTTAATGGAAAGTAAATATAATATGCTGAAGACAGTGAATTAAACAGCGGCTTCGAGAGAGTATCTATGTACTCTGACATGTCATTGAAACAGGGAAAATCTGAATTCTTACAGTAAATTGTGCAATGGATCTTTCCAGTTTATACATCCATCATATGATGTGATAATCAACTACGTTATGTGTAATACAATTAAATACAGCATGCATGACTCGATTTAGTCTGTCTTAAATTCGTAATTTCCTGACACGTTGTACGAATTGTATGTATTTACGATTTAATAAACATTCTGTCAAATATTTTGAAACTGATTCGACTCGGCACTGCCATTGGCAGCAACATTACGCAGACAAATTAATTCAAAATATTCAACAGATTATCGGTATAGTTTTCTGAAAACGGATAGTCTGGGAGCTCAGGGATTGATCCGTGGCAACACGAGCGAGGTGTGGCTGAAGCTTAGCTAGAGATGGGCGGGGCATATCTAAAACTGGAAAGATCCATTAAATGGAATGTTCGGATCTTCTTATTTTTTACGACAGACTGGCAGTTTGTCTGATTTCGCGAAAACGTATCTTTGGCCTCAATATCACCGCGCGCGTGCCATAACCAGATGGAAAATAAGCTGTAGTCATGACAACAATTTCCGTATATTAACCATTTTAACCAGAATGTCAACAGAGTGTCGCCAACTTTGATGCATATGTTGAAGCTTACTGGACATGAAACTGTTAACAGCATATGTCTGCAGCAAAATATTTAGCAGCCTATCTCTCCCATTGGCTCTAAACTTGAGAGTATGGTAATTCAGGGCTCCAAGAGTCATGCTCTTCAAGAATTAGAACAAATTTGAAAAGTGTATTATATTTAATCTTGCCACAGCTAGCGGATTATGTATGTACGATTACTGTATTCTGCGGCTGTAGTATTAGAAACATCCTAATCGTGCAATCAAACCTTCTTCGCTTTTGCCCACTGCGTCTTGCCCTCAGACAAAATCATTCGCTTTCCTTGGGCTATTCTCGATTTGAGTTACCTAGTCCTGGTTTCCTGAGGTCACCTCGTAGCACGCTTAGCAGATGTATGCAATGATGTCCTGTCCTGATGTTGTCTTTGCTGGGTCCCAGTAGTGTGAATTACAAGTCTCTCTGTGCTGGTGTGTCTTCAGACATCCCTATCGCGTAGCCAAACATGGGCCATATTTGCTGGGCGACCTTTACGGACAGTGGCGATGTATTACACATCTTTTAGAGTGTATCATTATGCTGAAGGTTTCGCAACCACAAATATTATCTGAGGACACAAACATACATATATTCACGCACGCACGCACGCACGACACGCATGCACGTACGACACTCACGCACGCACGCACGCACGACACGCACGACACGCACGACACGCACGCACGGACGCACGCACGCGCGCGCACGCATGCACGCACGCACGCACGCACGCACGCACGCACGCACGCACGCACGCACGCACGCACGCACGCACTCAATTTATCTGTAATGTAATACCTTATAGTACCCTCCACCTCGTTTGTCACATTATCACAATAATCTACTACAGTTGCAATATATCTTTTCAGTTTTGGCCATGCCCGCCCATCTCTGGCTGAGCTCGACCGACACCTCGCTCGATTAGGGATCGATTCATGCCTGAACTCCCTGACTATCGATTTCCAAAATGTATACAGGTACGCTGTTGAATGTAAGCAACAGCGCCCAGTCAAATTAGTTTTAGAACACACTGGCTGGCACACCAGTTGTGTGCGTGGTGTAGCTAGAAATGCATCATCAAACATCCAACTATGTTGGTGTCCATTTCTAGCTAAGCCACGCCCATTTCTAGCTAAGTTCCTCCCACGCTTTGCACGTGTTGAACAGCGAATTCCCAGAGTCTTAATTTCAATGTAGATATAGCGGTAAACTGGTGAATATTTTGAAACTAATGTGACTGGGTGGTGTTGCGGCCTATTATGGCGCCCAATCGAAGTACTTTCGAAATATTCACCAGTTGCAATATATTCAACAGAATACGTTTGGTGGGCTATTCCAGCGTCATGACGGAGTGTTACTGCCAAATATGATTGTGACATCAACTTACCTGGGACGTAATTGAGTATGGTGCCATATGTCAGCACGCACTTGAGTGTCAGGTCGGGTTCATCCATTCTCGTGCTACTAGCGGGAGATAGCGATGTTGCCAAAACAGCACGCACTCACATATATATTTACAAAACAAGCTCTATCAATAACGATCATATTAACTATGATGGGCCATAGCGTTGTGAGCGGAGAGATGACATATTTCATTAGTTTGTTACGTGGTAATATCAGCTTCTCAAATCGTGAATATCTTAGTAATGTTGAGTAAAAGCTATAGTCTCGGATCTAGACCTCGCTTTTAGGAGACAGTTCAGTGGGTGGGGGCGGGGGGTAGTCTGTCAAGTGTATCTCTTCCACCACATTGGCAGCCATTCTGTGGTTCTTGATGCTCTGAGAAGCCATTTCATGTAATCCGCTTGCTAAATAACGCCGTAGTTATTAGTTAGAGTTTACTCCACTCTGACTGGCAGCAATAACCGACCCGCCGAGTCTATACACACATCTTTCCCAGGGCCGGTTATTATAAACGAAAGGATGTTTGTAAAATGTGAAAGGTTTGCTCTCAGTGAAATCCATAAAACACTATTGGAATACCGTTACAGTGTTTTGTGAAGCGATAAAATGAATGGATGGCAAAATTTGATGATTTAAATCTTAACCATCAACGACTTTCAGTCAAACTGTTTTCATAATAATCAGTATGTCAACAGTTACATCCCATGGAAAATGTAGTCTTCAGAAATTCAGCAAGTAGACATGAACAATTCTAGGTTCCATTCAGAACAACGTTAAACAGCAAAAGCAATACAAGGGCCCGTGGGTAACTGTTTTTCATGGTCTGCCTTGGATATAGCGGTTAAAACCACTCGTGGCAGCTTATTTTTCGAGGCCCCGGGACTGTAGTCCCGTTGATCCTTGCCTTAAGCCGGCTCTAATTACAAGAACATCTACGCCTACTTAGACGTTAACAAATCAACTACTACGGTGATGACATAAATGACCGCACCATCAATGGCAAGATACAATTATATAGCTCCACATACTTGTATTCTATTGCTAAAAGAGCATAAATCTAGATATTAATATATACTTATCCTCGGAAACATCATGATAGACAGTCTATTTGATTCCAACTCATGTACACATGTACATTCTGTCTTTGAAAGCTCGCATGGAGCCCACTAATAACAGCCAAAATACCTAATTACCCTAATCCTAGGCACGTTTATAGGTAGTATAGAATAATTTATTAAGAATGTAGCATCGTCGAATGTAAGAAATGATGGACTAGTTCCTGGGTGAACGAGAACATGGCTTTGCCATTCATTAAGGTGACGATAACAAAAACATTGATAGCAGAAAGAGACACGCGTCGCCGTCTAGGCTCTGAGTAGGTCAGATGTAAAATGGACAAAATCAATCAGATTGCCATCCCTCACCAGCGCTCATACGTCCCTGGTGTGGCTGGTGTTAATACTGGATCGCAGGCCAGGCGAACAATTAGTTATCAGCGTCTGAATCACACGGTATTGCTACATAGGCAGGTACGCGCGCAACTGTGAGGTTGGTAGTGCTGTAGTTATAGACGGGCCCGTTTGTAAACGACGCAAGGCCATAGAACGCGGCTGTGTTGTAGACTGGAGATATCATACACGGTTGTGCAGCGGGTGTGGGAGGTTCAGTTAGCTTGCTGACCATCAACGCGTTCTCAGGGTGGTTTGTCAATCCCTCCGTTTAGAGGCTAGAGTTTGCACAGAAATAGAGGGATCCGTGTCTAGCTATTACCCGCCCATTTCTAGTTAAGTTATGTCCACTTTATAGTTGCATTTACATCCATTCATATAATTTAAACCATGAATTCCCAGAATCCCAATCCCAAAGTAATTATCCAGGCAAGCTGAACAATTTTCAAAATAATCTGGCAGAGCGATGTCGTTATCTATAAGCTATGCCATCGCATTAGAATTTACATTATGTTCTAAAACAGTCCCCAAGGATAGTATCGTTTGCTTGGGCTAGTTCACGCGGATATGATGCCCATAGCAAACAAGTCTGTCACGATGTCCCAGATCAGCATTAGTATTACGTCTATAACATGCCATTTTAGGATGACAGTGACAGGAAATACGATGGCAATGGCGATAGGCGATGACGATAACGATCGCAGACAGACATAACGTTACGAGGAAATGGCTATATAGTTAAATAAAAACCTAGACCTTCACCGTTTGTCAGTTTGTAAATATATTTAATTTTCCGCATTTTCTTTTCATGATCAAAGTCGTAGAATCCTGGTGTACCGCTACAACCTTTCCTGTGGTAAGATTTGAGACAGCTCGGGCCAGTATTTTCTGAAACAACTATAGATCCACAATTTGAGCAATCCAGTGCCAAATCGATATCAATAGTAGTTTAGACGTCCGGACGCGCGCGCACGCACCGAGAGACAACATACAATACATTCTTCTCCTTGCGGGTGAGGGTCATAAACAGGAATATTAATATATATTTGTATTCCACCCATTAACTCCGCTCCATTAATTTTCTCTCTGTATTCTGGCATGATGTCCATTCATAACAGCCAGATATCAAAGACATTTATCTACCCTCAGACACGCATAGATAAGATAGAGTACATTATCGTAAATATAGCATCGTAGATCACGCCATGATGCGACTCCATCCGTCTAGCTAGGTACATCATCACCAGAGATAATGGTAGTCAGAGCCGGATAAAGGTAAGGGCTATCGGCCTTGCAACTCCTGGGGCCTAGAAGCTAAGGGGCCCTCATATCAAAATCAATTATTGAATTTTACCAATTTCAACCTGTAATCCCAGTGTCTCACTTTTACAGAAATTATGTATGCAAGCTGTTGAATATGTCGAACCCAATTTGATTGGAACCTGGTGCTGCCTTAGACTGCACCACCTTTCAGTCAAATCAGTTTCAAAATATTCAACAACATTTTGACACGTACGTAATGAGTTTCTTATTTGCGGGAGCAGCAACAGCAGCAGCAGCAGCAGCAGCAGCAACGCGGCGGCGTTGGTGACGGCGGCGGCGCCAGCTGCAGCGCAACAGCAGCGGCAGCCATTCCCTTCTTGACCCATCCGATAGGGGTGTCCCCACAACTAATTTGTCATGGGCCCCAAAGAGGCTCACTCCGGCCTTGGTAGTAGTTATATATAGTCGGATACTATGATTGCAGTTTTCTGGTTTGTCATTTAGTTGAATTCACAACTGATAATCTTATGAATGGCGGGCCTTCATTCTCTCGATATTGTTATTGTATCATCATTGATTATTGAGATAACTGTATTCCATACCAAGATAGCTCTTCTAAACAAATATACACGTCTCATTACAATGCACTGGCTCAATAATTATGCTTTACATATGAACACAGAACATAGATATATTGTCCGGTTATATTCCAGATTGCATAATATATTGTTTCTTTAGGGGAATTCCTACGAATATTTGTCTTCAAAGTATTGACACCAGTCTTTCATTCTTATATGTGTTAAATAATTGATTTCTTAGCCATCGTCAGTATTTTGCAGAGTTTGCAGATCGATGTAGGCTATGTATGGTAATGTTTAAGCAGTAGATAGCAGCTCAATAAACCGTCATGTTCCTTAATCAGTTAGTCAGTCACAAAAGCTTATCCCGGGCTGTATCTCAAAAACTGCTGCTCGGTTTCGCTCAAATAATAGCACAGCGAGGAAACTTGTCGTGCAAAAGGATGTCAAACATATGCCCGACCGTGATCCGGAAAAAGGAACACGGATCTGTGAATAACTCGGAAACTACATGTCCGAGTTGCCATTTGGCATATATTTTAACACAGGAAATAGTGCGACCATACACTATGATTACACAACGTTGGGCGTCATCAAACTTGCTTTTCAAGATATTGTCTTTAGCGTCTGCAATATGCGCTCACTGGATGGTACAGATTAACCCTTTAAATGACAAAATGTGGTCAAGAAAATCAAAATATCTCCTTATTGAATGTATATATGCATGCCAACTGAAGACTATTTTTGAAAATGTATCACTGGAATGGCTGGCCCGTATACTGAGCCAGCCATTCCAATGATGAACTAAAAAAATAGTTTTCTCTTCATCTGCAAATTGGCATTCCAGACGACCACGGCACATGCCTGGTTTGGTCTACTTCGTCATAAAAGAGTTAAAATGCGAAATATATATTGCAAGAAAATAATATCTAAAATACAATCGGCATATAATTGCACCATTCCAATAAGTCTTGCACAGCATAGCTCGTGTCTGCCATAAACTCATTGTTTGAACAGTATTCCTTAATCAGGGTGTAGGATGCACGTCTTTCAACAGTATGACAATGTGCTGTTTATTTTGGCACTCGTGAATCCAATACTCTAGACAACTGAGTTATCAGACAAAATAAAACGCTGATATTCACAAATATTAGTACATGCCCCTTCATTTCTCGCGCCTACATTAACTGCTGAATTTCTGCAGACTACATTTTCCTAGGGATTTATCTCTGGACATGCTAAATATTTTGAAAACAATCTGACTGACAGTTGTTAGTAGCTAAGCCACATCAGAACACAGACACTGAGAAGGTGCTGACTCGCGTTTTGCCAATGCACACTGAGACCCAAGTGAATTGCTTGGATATTTTACGCTTTGACCAAAACTATTCTGGCCTTGTGAATGGGTGTAGCAAACTGTGTGATTCGACTGTTAAGATCAAAGGGCATACATCTGTATATACGTATTGTAATCCGCGACCTAAATATGGAATCCTTTGAGCTACGTCTACCCCGGCAAGTTAGGAAATGGTGTGTCAACTTGGTATATCTATCGGCTTGTGTTCCCAAGGTATAACCAAGAATATACATTGCGGTATGCACATAGATACCATATGAGCTAGATATTTGAAGCTTTGACCGGATACCTAGCCTCTCATTAGCTTGAAGCAATGTTAAGACCTCCATATTTGGTGATTCTATCCTCTTGCATTGCCAAGGTATCGACAAAAATGTGTATTCCAGTATGCACGTAGTGACTCTAATCGAATGCTGGTTAAAACTGAACTGCCAGAGAACAAGGACACGCACTTGAAGAGAACTGTACGGTCTAGAATGTCTTATTTGCGAACCACAGATCATTTATCAGATATATAGACTATTCAAATGCACTCAAGACTATCCAAACGATGGACTATTCTAGCAAGCCAGTAAGTCTGAGTTAACCCCTATACATATACCAGAACGCGGCCATAAGATGCAATGGCGATTAAACCATCCTAGTTTGACGTCGATAAGTGAGTACGTCAGAGCTGTATACTCCCACCATACATGTCCAACACATACTGGAAATGCTGGAATTAAGGATACAGAATCACTAAAGGAGCTAAAATAATAACTATCCTACTGTATGCTGATGACATCTGCCAAATAACGAAGACCAATGAAGGGCGCTGAATGGTAGCAGATAGTTTGAACACAGTTCGCCCTCGAACTAGGTGTCGCAATGGCCAACTCCATGCTATAAGTAGAACGACGGCGCGCGTCAGAATTAGGATAATACGAGAAGGGATCGAGGAGGGAAGAACGTGTATCCCTTTGACCCCGATGGCTCAAATACAAAATAACTTCTAGAATGAGATAACTATTCTCTCGAACAAATAGCTAATTGATTGGAAGCCGTTCCGCCTATAGCAGCGGCTTGTTCTATCAAATTACTTTACAAAAATTCAACGGTTTACCCTTAAGTTACCTTGACATTGAGATTGGGGGACTTCAGACTTTAAGGTGATCAATATCAAGGTTTAATTAGATCCGAAAGCGTAAACTGCCGTCAATGCCCATATTGGAATTGTTGGGCTAAAGAACATAGGGAATGCCATAAACTTATCGGGGTTGTCTGTCGGTAACAAAGGATGATACTTGATGAGAATCTGATACTGGCTGAGATGTTGTTCTAATTTAAAGGACAATTCCGGGATTGGTAAAAGTATACTTTATTTGAAAGACTATTATATGACTAACATATTGGATCCTAAATAAAAACAATAGACAAATAATACGAGTAATTATACCATCGTAAACATGGGATTATTTTATCTCCCGGGCGGCGCCATTTTCTTGCAACGAGAGCTAAATTTCGCGGGATAATGACGTCATCCCCGCACCAACGCTATCTTTGCCGAGCACGAAGACTGTACAGTAAATATGTATACGCATGGAGACCTAACATGTGCTAATTTGTAATCGTTAGGACATTGTGCAGTTAAGCTAGCAAGTTTTCAAGTAATTCTAGTATCCGAAGTCGGTGGGGAATCGTTAACCCCTAAACCACTGAAGCATAAATTCCATTTTCTCTATCCCATCAGAATGTGTTCATTTTGGTAACAATGCTGCTGCAAGTCATTCCTGTGCATGACAGAAACAGGTTTCAGCAACAATTTTTTTCAAAATGTACCCGGCACTATCTCTGTAAGTAGGCTATTACGCATTTTCCGCCATGCGATAAGGGTTAAATCAAGTGGCACGCTTGACACGCGCGTATTGTCAAATTACTCAGCCGACTCAAGATACCGTTATAGCGTATGTCGCAGGCAGTGTAAATATATATATTCCAAGAAAAGATATAATATGATAATATTTCCGGAACCACAGAACCGATTATAATAATTCTGATACCTACGTGTAGCTGCACATTCGTGAGATTTATCCAATGCTAGGGATGTTAGAATTGGCCTAGTTGTTCAAAAGATACACTCTGCGGGAAAACCTAGGCCAGCAAAATTTCAAACAAAAATTTCAGGATGCGCTCTATCCATCATCCCATATCAGAATGAGTATTACAGCTACAATGACATAATTTGCTGTACCGAAGCTTTACAATTTTTATCACATAATAAGAAGAATTCCATCAAAATATCGTAATTATTGAAATTACTACAGCTTGCCGGGCAATATTGGTCGGCGATGAAAATTCCCAGTTTTTATGTCAAAATGTTAATTCATTTGGTGATATCTCTGGAAAATATTCACATAAGCAAAATTCTAATTGGTCAGGCAAATGGTAATTTCTTTCAGCTTCAAGCACACTCCAATTTAATGGCAATACGCAAAGATAGTCTGCGAGACAAAAACCATCTCATTCTGAATTTTACCCAAAAAAAGGATAACATATTCTCAGATCGTATCTTAGATGAATAATTTATTTTATATATTGCAGTCTTTTGAACCTCTTGTCAGATATTAACATCCAGTATATCATATTAATCCCGAGGTGGCACCTATCTAGAGATCCTGGAATCATTGGAATCGCTTCAGCGGTTCGTTTGCTATTATCATTTACGTATACTTCCATAAAATATATACCCGCATCTATTGGCCTCGCTCCTCCAGTCATAGCAATAGCGGTGGTGCGGGGCTGACGTCGCTAGACACGATAAAATGGCAGCACCCCGATGTGCGAAAAATTGTTAATTTTACCGACTTTATCTGGGGATAGTTGGTTACGCTATTTCTATCTGGTTATTATTCTGGTGCAATTTCATTAAACATGTAATAATCTTTCAAATAAAGCACACTTTTTATCATCCCGGAATTGTCCTTTAACTATCAGATAAAAAGGAGAGCAAACAAAAGCGTCTCTCTAGATGAAATAGCGCGGGATATCAACTTCTGACAAAGGTCAGCAGGCTCAAAATGGGTTGTTTTGGACGCATCGTAACAGGAAGTGCAAGCCCAAATAGCATCTAACGCAATTAAATGAAAACTATTTGAGAAGAACAAGAGGCTGACTGAGAAATCAGTGGATATTCAGGATCAAAGAACAGATAAGAAAAAGCGTGAATAACGAGATAGACGCACACCACAAGCGATTGCTTAATAGTGAAAGACAACTTGAGGGGTTCAGATAAGAGCGTCCTGTGCAGGTGTATAGGGATGATAATGGCATCAAGTTAAAACGAAGAAATCAAGGTATAGCTCAGTTAGTGATGAAAGAAACTGACGGCGTGTTAAAAGAGTAGCTCACTCCTTTACTGGCACGTTTTGTAGTTACAAAACAAGGTACATATGAAGAATGTCTACAACACTTCAATAACTTGATAATGGAGGAATCCAGTTGTGTCGATCAAGCATATAACGCCATAACCAACAATGTCACATGCAGGCTGATGTCATAATCAATTACGTCATGAATGAATTTAGTCTGTCTTAAGCGCTTAATAGTCCGTCCGCTTGTACGAATTGTATATTTTAGCTATTTACTAAACATAATGTTGAATATTTTGAAACTAATTTAACTGGGCGCTGTTGCTGGTTGGCAGAGAGTGCAGGCATAGATCGACCACAACACGGGCAATGGGTGGGTGAAGCTTAGCTAGAGATTGGCCTGGCATAGCAATAACTGGATCCATCATTGCCACTAGCCTAATATCATAGAAGCATTATTATGTACCTCTCTTTATTCAGGATTCAAATTCACAGCAAGCAAATAAATGAATTCATCTAAGTTTAGTTCGACTGGCTAACCATAGTACGTTTGTTTGTTTTCCAAACATGTGCATTTGCCAGTCCCAGTGGGACGCTGGATACTTAACTATAGTTCGTTGGTACGCGATCCCCCATTGGATTACTATTGAAGAACATTTGGAGCCAGGTACTAGTCTCGATTAACACTTTCTGTTATATGTTTTGATGGCCTACGAAAATGTGTTATTTCTGTACGCTAAGACGTCAAAAGGCATCCATGTGAGGTAAGGTGGAAAGTAAATTCACCGTATGAACATTGACATACAATAAAAAAACATAATTTTATCATTTAATGAAATATGTATACATTTATATGCATTTATTCGTGGCAAGCGAGAGGTGTGCTCCATTTTGAATATTATGCAAATTTCGTACTAACCATTTCACCTGAGCTCGCCTGCTCGGTTGACTATAGTTAACTAACTAGTTAACTAACTAGTTAACTATTTCTCGGATCTAGCTACCTAAGGCTAATCATAATGGATCGCCACTCGAACGTGACCCGAGTGAGGTGTTTACATTACATCCACCAAAGTAACCTTCTCTGGGTTATTAACTCACCATCTCACGCAATAGAGGATACGGTCCATTTCTAGTTATGCACCACCCATTTTTATCTAAGCCCCGCCCACGCTTTGTCCGTGTTGGGATCGATCTAACGATGAATTACCAGAATCCCAATATCAAGGTAACTAGATAGTCAAGCTGTTGATAATTATGACAGTACTTTGATTTAGCACTATGGCAGCAATAGCGCCCACTCAAATTAGTTTCAGAATGTTCAACATAATGTGTATTAAATAGTAAATCCTTCAAAGACATACAATTCGTAGGCATGTACTTGGGAGGGTATTCCAGCTTCAGGACAGAGGATGTCTGCCATGTATGATTGTGACATCCGCCTATATGCGATGCAATTGGGTATGGCATCATAAACTTGATTGCCAGATTGGATTCATACATTCTGGTTTCATTTGGATTGCTAAGAGTGGTGCCGTACGGCCAACACGTCCGAACTGTGAATTGACCTCGAATGATCTCCGTTGTCCACAGGATTATTTTATCCCAGTAACTCAATCTTACATTCCACAACAAGATTCTATCTAAAGGAGGACTCCCCTTTATCCATCAATCATATGACGTCATAATAAACTACGCGACGTGTAGACTGATGCCATGCTCAATTACGTATTGAATGACTCGATTTACTCAGTCGTACATGCCCGGCAGGTTGTACGAACAGTATGGCTTTACTATTTAATACAGATGATGTTGAATATTTTGAAAATATGGGCAGCAATAGCACCCAGTCCAAGTAGTTTCAAAATATTCAACAGCTTACCTGTATTGTTTTGTGGAAATTGAGATTCGGATATTGCAGGGATTGATTGCTCCCAACAGGACCAAAGGGTGGGTGAAGTTTAGCTAGAGATGGACGGGGTATATTTAAAACTAGATTCGTCCATTAGCTTCACAATATTCAACAGATATAGTTATTGCATTGTCGAAGACTTTTCGTGTTATGTATCCTTCATATTATGTGTCCTTCGAATTATGTATCCTTCGTAGTATGCATCCTTCGTATTATGTATACTTCGTATGATGTATCCTTCGTATTATGTATCCTTCGTATTATGTATCCTTCGTATTATGTATCCTTCGGTTCCTAATGGTTAGTTCCATTCTAGAGTCAGTACAATTGCAAGGTGTTAGCCCACATACACATGTCGACAAAGCATGAAACTAAAGCAAATGACGATCCAATTCGTGGCGGCGAACCATAGAGGAAAATTAAAATCCCGAACGCACGGCTCTGTATTTTGAACCCGAAGTCCTAAATATGAAAAGTTATCCACAATGCAAGAACTAATCTCTTTTATATTTTCATACGAATTTGGCTAGATCTTGTTACTTCCATGCTGCATATGGAAGCAAGAAGTTCCAGTTAAATTAGTTTC
>CM067368.1:81415320-81452820 GCA_034401795.1 Chaetoderma sp. LZ-2023a
CTTGAACGATTCTCGGATCGCCTCGGCTTATCCATGGTCAGTCCCGATAAAGTGTCCTTCAGAATATCAAATAATGCTCCACTTAAAATTTGGTAAATTGAGGTAAAACTTTGTATGGTGAGACTCACCGGACCTTTCCATGTTATCCATCAATCATATGACATCATAATCAACTACGTGTCGTGTATGCTGACGTCACAACAAATGACGTCATGAATGACGTATATAATTTCGTCAAGAAAGCGTAATTGGTGAAAGACTAAGTGTTGCTGTACGAATTGCATATATTTACTATTTAATAAGCATAATGTTGAATATGTTGAAGCTAATTTGACTGGGTGCTGTTGCTACCCAATTTGAAACTAACTTGACTTGGCACATTTGCTGCCATAAGCCGCAACAGTACACAGTCCAATTAGTTTCAAAATATTCAACAGCTTACCTGTATACTTTTCTGCAAATTGATAGGCAGAGAGTTTAGAGTGTGTGCGGATTAGCTAGAGATGTGTGGTGCATAGCTAAAACTGGAACGGCCATTGCCTTTTTAGGATTTGACATATATGCCATATCAAATATCCGCAATGTAAACATTTTGGAGATACGATCCATTTTCTTAATTAATTCTGGGTTTTAAAACGTGTACTAATAGTCGAATTGTAGATATCAGGATTCGGATCTGGGGATCTTGAGGAAGTAGCTAGCCTCAATATTGCCAGTTCCTGTCTTGGGTATTTTTTACGTATGACCTCTTGACCTGGCGAGACTGAAGAACAACTCTTCTGTTAAGTCTTTTTTAATTAGTCTTTTGGATGAAATCATCTCAGTTATAAATATCTTCTACGTCACTGCAGCGTCATCGTGATTAATATGTATCATTTATGGGAAATTGTACGTGATGCGGTAACCCGTTTGATGCCGTGTGTTTGAATATGATTTATGTTTAGTTATAAATGAAGGACTGACGAACAGACAAGAAGGAAGGATAGAATAGTGGAAGGAGGAATGAGCATTTACATTGGCTCCGGCGCGGGTCTATAGCGATCACAACAAGCGCTATTGTTAATAGATGCGGTATGAATAGAATAAACAGGATGCAATATTTATTCACCTTTAAACAGCAACTAATGCAAACTCTTTTGAATACAATTCGTAACAACAAACGCAAACGTTTGTCAGTTCGTAACAACAAATGCAAATTATCGTATTACTAAAGGTTGAACGTATTTCATGATGGTGTTATATAATCTATCCAAAATCCAAGCATGGTTAGTTAGGCTTATATGGAATTGATGCTAGGCGTATTGGTGGTTGTATATAAAATGCGACTGAGAATTGACTGCTTCAATAATGGATTGTTTTAGGAAAAGTCGTAGTTATTTAAGTGGTCAATGCTCGGCAACGATATAGCACGAAAATGATAATTTTGAGAACGTTGTGACTGGGAATATCTTGAATAGAGGCAGTGGTTAAATGGCCGCTTTTCAAGTACGATCGAACTTTATCAGGTGCTGCTGATTCATGTGCTGCGTGGGCTACGGATTTTCCCGTGACAAGATCTGCAGTACGCGTTAGGTCAGAGATCACAGAATGATGAGGTTCTGTGGTACTGTGATCGTTATGTTCGAGAGAGTTTGTGGCGATTCTATTGGGTGAGCAATGAGGCTTGGCTAATCAGCATCCGAACTACCTCTTTTGCTCCTGTTGTGTGACGATGGTCATGAAAAACCCTTTTGTATTATATAAGGCGCTGTCGACAGTGCTGCGAGATCACTTTACCATCCCTTGATCCTGAGATCAGTAAACGTATTCCGTAGTATCTGCTTCGTACTTAGAAATAATTAGTCTTTGCAATTCTTGAATCAACAGTCAGCGATTGAAATCTAAGTTTGTAAGAAGTAAAATTATTATTGGTTTCAGTCTGCAATACGACTTATTTCCTACTTTGTTATATCAGTATTAGCATTTAATAAAAGCATATTCGTTAAATTTACAATTAAACGTTGTTCTAATCTGTGATAGAGATAGACATACCATCTTTCCCGAAACACGAGAGGATCTTCTGCAGTCAGAATTAGGCCTACCGTATCTGCATAATCAAGTCTGTATCAATACATAGTCTTAGCCTCATTTGAATGATCTTTTCATCCGAGATCGGAGTCCGAAAATCACAAAATGTATTAGCTTTAGTAAAAGTCAAGGCAAATCTAATTTATGGACATTTGTAATGATTTGGTATATGTTAAGTGTAATCCGACTGGACAATGCGTCAAACAAAAACAATTGTAGTCTCTCGCCCTCCCGTTTTCGTTCCATGATACATGTTTTCAAATTTTCCGGATTTATATGCAGATTTTCAGATTCACGACCAAAGTTATAGAATCCCAGTGTACTGACACCTCCTTTGATCTGTTAACGATGTGAGCCAAATCTGTCCAGTAGTTCCTGAGATATACATGGAACCAGAATTTGATCCGAACCGGATCCGGCTTTTGTATTCAGACGACGTTGAACCACACAGTCCGAATTCTAAAGTTTATCGACAATCTAATAGACATTTTCTTGAACATATAGTTGTCTAGAAACTGTTGCTGTCTGTGTCATCAAGAGTTCCCATAGCATTAGTTTCAAAATAGTCAACAGTTTACCTATGAAGTTGCATTGAAATTGCGATTGAAAGAATGCATGGTCACAGAGACCATCTCTCCGGATGCGCAGTAGGCCTACATCCCAGGGCACATACGCAATTCTATCATTAGGTATGATGACACATACAGATGATGAGATTAATCTACTATAGGTAGTGAAATTGTGAATATAAATAACTGCAATGATATAACACTATTTTTGTATAGAGTTAGCTCTTCTTTTACGCTACCTACAAACATTCTAGTGCATATGCTGCATTTGAAGGTATATTTCCGTACAGGATTTATCCAATGGCAACTGCGATGTTAATCATCAGATTAGATTGCTAATGTCAAGGTGCATCTTGATATATTAATCCATGTAATCATCATCATCATCTTCATCATCAGCATCATCATCATCATCATCATCATCATATCTTTTAGTGCTGCAAAATATTCGTAAATATACCATGTTCTCACTAGGGACTTAATCGCGAATAACGCCATACTGGCGTATAGCGTTATTCCTGATTAACTCTCTAGTGAGAAAACTGCCTAAGCTGCCATAGATCTAAAAAGACTTGCCATACTAAATTTTCAAAGAAATTCAAAGTACTTGAAGCACATGGCATATGCACCAAAACTAGTTACTATTACAAGTAGTATTACTCTGACCGATACGTCGATTACTGCGACTGAGAATATTAGTGTTATAACAACCCACAGCTAATACATCTCTCTGAATAGAAGAAGTTGTTAAGTTGCCGCCCTCTTAAAAATAATAATAAATTCCATGTTATAGATAGCATACGCCTTCGTTCATAGAGCGATTCTTAACCCTTCAATGGCCGAATTTTGTTAGGAAAATCTAAATATTATCTATTTGAACGTGCATTTGCAGGCCAAGAGAAGGCTATTTTTGGAAAGTTACCACTGAAATCACTGGCTCTTTTATCGAGCCAGCGATTCCAGTGGTACATTTTCAAAGAAAATAATCTTCTCTTGGCAGGCAGATGGACATTCCTCAAGATCACTGCATAGGCCGTTTTTGGCCGGCTTCGGCATAAAAGGATTAAAGTCACAGCCGCCTGAAGTTATGTTTGAGTCCCGTATAACAATTATAAATGGAAGCAAAACTCTGCATACAAACATGGCGCGGATAAATGCTTCATCCGGCAGATTAATAGAGAAGCAAGAAGGCAGCGGATATGCTTTATAACAATTGAGATTATTCTTGTCAAAGACATGCATCGCTTTGATAAACCCGCAAAGCTTTTAAAAGATATTTTGATCGATCCTGTTGCACTTCCAAGATAACATCAAAGAACGACTTGGACATCTTTAAAACGGCATTCAAGGGTATGTTGATTGATGCATTGATAGCGTGATTCGTGTCGATATTCCTTTACACGTGCCTTGTTGACTTCCTTCTCTCGTATATCTAGCTGTCAGTCATACAACGATACATACTGGCACTTAGCTACGCTTGGAATATAAAAGAGATAAGGTGTTCATTGTGAAATTTGTTCACTTTGACAACATCAGAAATGTGTGTCTTAATTCGACGTGACCACCGGGACACTTGTAAAAGGAACGGCATGAGCTCGTCATCCCGTAGTAACAGAATGGAAGATTCCCGTTTATCTATCAATCATATGACGTCATAATCATCTACCCGACGCGTGGGATGGCGTCAGAGGCAATTACGTCGTGAATGGCATAGCTAAGTTCGCCAAGGGGGTGGGGTGGGGTGCTTAATTGATGACGGACTGTGCTGTTGTACGAAGTGTATGGCTTTACTATTTAATAACCATGCCGTTGAATATTTTGAAACTAATTTGACTTGGTGCTATTGCTGCCGTACGCAGCAACACCCCCCCCCCCAGTCAAATTAGTTACACAATTTTCAACAGCTTACCTGTATAGTTTTCTGGAAGTTGATGGTCTGGGAGTTGAGGGATTGATCGAAGCGGTGATGGGGTGGGTTGGGTGGAGCTTAGCTAGAGATGGGTGGGGCATATTAAAAACTGGATGCATCCATTGATGTGTGCCGCCAATACGTCTCTACGCGACCCGCTATGTCGTTTGCTTAAACCATATATCGATGTTTTGCAATTCTTATTTTACGGTAGGAGTCCATAAGCGCGGATGCGGATGCTGTAAGCGTGCGCGTTTTGCTGTGCAGAATACCCGCGTTGTTTGCGTCCATATAAGCGGCATAAAATGCGTTTATTTCTTCATTTCGCTGGAGATACCGAAAGGGAAACATGCCTGCGACAATGCGCGTGTTTAAAGTACAGGAAACCCCTTTACCTTTGACGTCATTTTATGTTTACACACATGCGGGCGTGAGCGGCGAGTTTCTGGATCGCTACACGTAGTGATTGCGAAAATCGGTTCTGCATCCGCATGCCGTTCCGCATCCGCGTCCGCTTCCACGCATATGGGATCACACATATTGAAGTTAATGATATTCGATTGTTACCGGACCCGCATCCGCATCCTCATCTGCGATTATGGAATCTTAGCTGTATTCTGCATACCAGCCTTTCTGTATTTCTCCATATGGCGACCTGGTGCACGTGAAAGAGCTAAGCATACATGGCTTTGAAATGTAGAGCACAATTCTGTCTTTCCTAACAAACGGTACGTACACTGTAATCTGTATGCCCCATCTACAGCCACCTCAGCACATGTGTATACCTTCAGCTCTCCCTTCCGCATGGAAACCAGCTCTCCGGATTCAACCGAAACATACGGATTTTACCAGGCCTCCGGATTTCCGGACAACCTGTGAAACATCCGGGGTTTTTCCAATCACCTATCATAAAATAGCTAATGATATTAACTGTTGATTGTTAATAAATAAGTCTATTGACGTATGTGTATGCCTTTGCAATATGTAATAGACAAACACGCGCAGGCGCGCAGACAGATGGGCAAACAGGTCGGATTACAACTCCCTCGTGCCTGGCGAGGGTAATGTTAATAAGGTCGACCGCAAGCATAATAGTAACCCTTTAATGATTAAGAAAATCCAACTGCATTCTTATTGAATGCTCATTTATATGCCAAGAGAAGACTATTTTTTAAATTGTCCTACTGGAATAGCTGGATCTGTTAACGAGCCACTCATTCCAGTGGCAAATTTTCAAAAATAATCGTCTCTTGGTCTGCAAATGGAGATTCGTTAAGACTATTTTAAACCAATTAACATATTACTGATCAAGAATTTTCAAGAAAATTTTAATTTTTGCAAGAAGACTATAGCTATTTCTTTTGTAAATTTACCAACATGTCTTTCTGTTGGTCTGCAAATGGACATTTCTCATGACCACAGCAGAGGCCGTTTTGGCCGGCTTGACCATCATAGAGATAAAGATAAAGAAAATTCCAGTTTTTGCTGGCTGAGAGAAGCGGTTTTTAAATTTACCATTGGAATGATTGGCTCAACCGCAAATTACCGAGTTGGAAAACTCATTTACAATTTGATCAATATTCAGTTGAAGGTTTCAAACTAATTTGACTGGTACATGTTGCTCTCTATAGCCGTGATGTCTATGGCAACAACATCTCCCAGTCAAAATAGTATGAAAATAGTCAACACAAACACAGATAATTACTTACATTAAGCTCTGATCACTCACGTAATTAACGACCTATATTCTGTGAGTGAAACATCAACATGGGTTGGAAGAACGTGTTTTGATCTGGGTCGGGTGGTGGGGGTAGGGGCTGTGATATGGGTGGACCCAAAACGTAGGGGACGATATTGGGATGCCATATGGGAGAAGAAAAAAACGGAGTGATAGCCCCCTTGCCCCATGCGTCACTGTTCCTAGGTATATGAGCAAGAACCCGCTGTAGAAGCTCCAACTTTTCCCTATGTTATTGCCACATAACAAGACTAATACATCGAACGCTTTTAGCCAAAATGTCTTTTCGATGTTCTTGAAATGTAACCATTCATTCGCCCACCTCATGCCGACAAAACGCGATTGCTCGCGTAAAATCCATTCACGGTTATACATCACCATTACTGTCCCACGTAACGTTCATCTATATAAATCTGGCTTAACAAAGACACATTTGTCCAATGCCCGTGGATATTGCGCCAGTAGAACTCGAGTTGGTAAAGAATGCATCAAAATGTCTATTTTAACAAGTCTTATTGAAAGCTGTTGCTATCGCGGTGTAGACCCCGAAATTGGCATATCTGGTCGTGGCCACGCGGGTATGATTCCCTCTAAATTAGGAGAACATCCCTCCAGTATAACCACAGTTCCTTTTTAAAATGGCTTAAGAACACGGACAGCAAGATGAAGCGCTCCATGCTCGCATTTACCCGTCCTATAGCGACGCGGATAAAACTAAATCTAAAAGTCCTATTCCTGATTCCTGATTCATATACGTGATTCCTAGACACACGCGTGTGCTGTACTTAATGTTGGGATAACATCGAAATGGTCTCGCTTATCTTAAGTGTATTATGATGTTCTATATGCTATTACCTTTAGCTCGGTCATAATTGTAATTTAAATTCAAGGTGATGTCTATTATTTGCGGTATGGTAGTCTTCCATGATGACATTTTAGATACTTATTTAACGCCAATGACGTCATTGAAACGCACGAAACTGTTAACCTTTAATCCTCAAGTTTGTTAAAAAAAATTTACATTTTCTCTTAGAAAATGCCAATTTGCTGACCAAAGAAATTTATTTTTGAAAATTGAACACTGGAATGATGTGTTCGGTTATCGAGCTAGTCACTTTAATGATACATTTTCAAATATAATCTTCTCTTGGTCTGCAAATGGACATTTCTCAAAACATCTGGAGAAGCCGTTTTTCTGGTTGTTTCAAGATTTATTTATAACATATCGCTTTCTTACAGTTGCGGGAACTTCGGCATGAGAATTTGAATGTATTTCTGGGATGTCTTCACGACCCGCTACGACCAGCCATTATTACCGAGGTCTGCAATAGGGGCAGCTTGGAGGTATGAGCATGACAAGTCAATTTATGAAGCCGTTATTGACATTTTCGTTTAACATGTCAAGATAGAAAACCGGGAGTGAATTGGCAAATATCTGTTGCCCTAGTACTAAAGTGTTGTGGAAATGCATCGGCTGCCTGACATCTCTTTTGTCAAGATGGATGTTTTGTAAACAACAGAGAAAGAGCGATAATGAAAGAATGGGAATGAGAGAATTACAGATTGTGGGAGGCAGGACTGGTGGAAGGGATGGAGGGGGAGGGAGGGATGGAGTGCGAGAGAGCGCACGGGAGAGATTGAGAGAGTAGAGAGGCGAGAGTTAAAGAATCAATTGAGGGGAGAAACAGAGAGAGAGAGAGAGAGAGAGAGAGAGAGAGAGAGAGAGAGAGAGAGAGAGAGAGAGAGAGAGAGAGGGAGGGAGGGAGGAGGGGAGGGAGGGAGGGAGGGAGGGAGGGAGGGAGGGAGGGAGAGAGGGAGAGAGAGAGAGAGAGAGAGAGAGAGAGAGAGAGAGAGAGAGAGAGAGAGAGAGAGAGAGAGGGAGAGAGAGAGGGAGGGATGTGGGAGTACGTGTGAAATCTGGGGCAACGTAATTAAACTTCTATGGTCCCGTGGTCCAGGAAATGCTTCTACAATACAATACAATGCAAGTAATTTCTCGGCCATTTACTCGTACAGAACAGATCTGACATAACTTCGATTGTTTACGAAACAAAATAAAACGTGCTATTGAAAATTGTGAACACAACCTAAAGCAGCAATATCTTCCAGTCCAATAATATTCAACATATTCAGCAGAACATTTCTTCTATCTTGTTCAAAATTGTACTAATAAACAGGTTTCTGTTTTGTTTTGGAAACATGCTAAGTTATTTCTTAACTGCATCTATTATATACTGCATACGCACTTACTGTAAGTTCAAGCGTATTCTTAATTAGGTGTGCAACAATTATCCCTGTGGTATACCAATCAACTCAACTTCAGCGTAACCTCCGTCCGGTATAGACTGCATAAGGCAGTCACATGCTCTGTAACTAAGTTATCTTGGCCGCGAGTGAGATGACAAGATTCCGCTTCGTATTATAACAACACTATTTTCAAAGTTATCCACATAATTGATCTACTGACTCGAATGGAGGGACCACACATGTCACTTGAGTATATGACATCATTGTCAATCACGTGACATGAATGGTGACCTCACACTACATTGTGCCATATCTATCTCTGTCGTGAACCTTAAAAAGTCCGGCATGCGTTAGAATTGTATGACTTTACTATTTAAAGTTGCACTTTCACACAAGAATGCTTGAAAATAAAATGGCCAAAATAGTTTACAGTTAGAGGTTTAAATTGTGTGCCTAGATGTAATGAAACGAAATATATCTTAACATATGATGAGTGCATTACATAAAAATTAATTTTTTTTAAGTTGTGAAATTGAGTTACAGACACGAGTCCCTATTTGCTATAATAACTGCTCACCATTTAACCTCCATTCCGCACATATCCCGTCATCCCGAAAATAATTTCATTAGCAACGTGCATTTCCAGAAGACGAATACAGCCTCCATTCTCAATAGTTCTATTTTGAATACACACAACAATTACCGCACATGGTTGCATTATCTAGTGGGAATGACATTCCGAGGATCTATGATCTCATATACCCACGTGTATCATATGGAGATACTCGCTGTACATAATGCGCATCCCTTATTTCAAGCTTAATCCATTTCCAGACCGAACCACACGCGGATTGATAGGATATTGAAACATAATTGGTCTGTGTCTTTTCTATGAGTTTGACAACCAACTTATCTCAATATTTGAAACTATGTCAGATCTGTTTTGTGCAAATCCTTCCAGCATATGATGTTATCATACATTTAATCCTCATATCCATATCTTATCAGAAAACCATACCCAAGATAATGGAATTCGAGTTCGTTTGCGTGTATTATTTTACTTGTAGGTGTTACATTGAATGGAGAATGGAAATGAAGTGGCAAGTTTAACATTCACTTTCTCGACTAAGTGGATTACTCTATCAAACCACCGATACACATTCAATTCATTGAGTGGACTCGTATTTACAATTTAAAGTTAAAATTGAGTAAATATTATGTTGAATATTTTGAAACTAATTTGACTGGACGCTGTTGCTGCCTGTGACATCAACAGATGCCTGTCAAATTAGTTTCACAATATCCAACAGACCGCGTGTATAGTAGTTATCTTAATATTGAGATTCTGGATTTCAGGGTTCACAGGATTAACAAATTGCATCATGGGAAATAGCTGTTTTCGATATCAAACCAGACAGCCATTACGCATTTGCAATAGTATTTAATTAAATTAAACCACTCATAGAAATTCATTCTGTGAGCGCTTAGACAACCAAAACCTCCTTGAACTACTTTAATTATGTAACAGTGCGTGATGCTTATTACAAATTACCGAGAATTAATTTAAATCACTCCAGCCCCAACGAAAGCCGCAACAACTCTTACTGAGGTTCATCCATTCCAGGTCTCCAGTAAGCGCTAACAGAACTAGGATTATAGGAATTCTGAATGACTTTGTCTATAATGAATATTGGTTTGCCATTCGGTAGAAGACGGTGGTTCAGTTGTTAATGGACTGCTATTAATATCCAGCGACACTGGTTCGTGTCTTTTTGCGTGCCTATCTTGTTATCGGTGGGAACATAGGCAATCTCCTTCACTTCGTGTTGCTCCTCTCCGTACAGTAGCATAAATTGTATTGGTGTTACACCTGGGGAAGGGAACCATAATAGACTGAAATAAACACAGCACAGATATATGGACTGACAAAGACGTAGAAATTACGGACTCGATGTAAGCCAAATAAACAAATAGGTTCCTTGACTGTTTGGTAAGTCAATGCTACGCATCTCGCTGATCATCCGGGTAATAGCGATCTCGGATGTATAACACGAGAATGTGTTAAGTAAATGCGGGATTCTGTTGAGAATAGATGTTGACATCAGTAGTACTATCAACGTATTGAGACGTCTACATAAAGGGAATAAACCTGTCACGTGCGTGTGATACCATCAAGAGACGCCAGCTCATTCGGTCTCTCGATTCAAGCGGACTGCGATGATCTCTATATACAACACGGCTGGTTGCTTATGTTTCGTGGAAATAGATATGGAAACTGACTATTGGATTGATTCATATGAAATGTTGGATATGTCTCAGAAGGCATTTGCTTGCTATTGTGGCAATTAGTAAATGAGTAAGCAACTATGACAACGTCTTGTAAGGCGTTCTTATTGGTGTGTGGTAGGTATGCCTTTCGTTATTTGTGGCTACGCTGCTGGGAAGGTACAATGCAGGAGTGGTGTGTACGAAACGAATTGTGGAGTCCACATTGCGCATGAATATTGTAATTCTAACTTATATTATTTCTGATAATGCGCCTTGCAGTTGTGATTACTACTTATTATAATTTAAAAGATGTGTTTGGCACATAAGCTGGCCCTGCTGCTATATAAGATAGCAACAGTTGCACGATCGGGGCTTTGCTGGAATATGTAGATTCCCAATCTATGTCAGCATTGGAGAATACACTCAGAAACATATTTTGGGTTCAGTGTGACTCGTTATGTGCACAAAATGGCAATTCTTGATTTTCTGGAAGAATTCAAAGGAGGAGAGTGCCTTCCATCAGGCTAATCTCTGAAGAATTCTATTGCTGTGAACATCGTAAATGGTGTATTAGTCGCTTCGAAAAATGGACCATGCAGTGTTAAAATATCAAAGAAAGTTGACATTCTAAATAACTTGTCTCCCTTAATGCCTGAAAATCGTGTTCAATTTTGGAAAAAATGGCCAACTAATGATAAATCTGATGATCTGTTAGACAGCATGTAAATTAAATAGATGCTCATCTTATCGTATTTTGCCTGCTGCATTGGTAGAATGTTCCATGCATGGCACTTGTATTTTTAGATTTTTTGTTTGTAGTTAAATTTTAATGCATTTCCCTCATGAAAACGCTAATGATTTTAAGCCAGACAGAGATGCCCATGGTTTGTAATTTCGTGTCAATTAAATATACATACATAGCTCTTGTTTGGCAATCTTGTATGCACGATGCCATGACGTAAACTCTTAAATAATTAGGAACCAATTTAACTAGAACATGTTGTAAAACCCGCACCACAATCCATTCAAACTAGCTTCTAATCATACAACAAGATTGTTTTCGCTTGCCAAATGAATTGTGTGTATCTGAACATACATGGCATCACAGACAGTTGCTTCAGAATACAATCTCGTGGGACCGACTTTAATGCGATGTTCATACGAATAATTATAGTACAAACAAAGGAACAACCTTAAATGTGATTGATAATTGGTATCAAATTTCACTTGATATAAGCTATTATTAAAATGGGGCACTTTTGATGATTCGAGCATCCCTTTAAATTGGCCATGTTAATTAGTTCACTTGCCATTCATATTAGCGTAATTACCTGTTCTGTGTGTGTATGGTAACCACTTTGAAATAGAAAACAATTGAAAACCTACATATTCATTGAATTATAGTCGCTGAATGCATTGGACCTTTCCGGTTTTAGCTATGCCCGCGCATCTATGCCCAAGCCTCACGCACGCTTAGCTCGGGTTGGAATTGATTGATCCATGAATTACCTGATTGTCAATTTCCAGAAAACTATATAGGTGAGCTGTTGAATATTTTGGCAGCAACAATGCCCAGCCAAATTAGTATCAAAATATTCAACATAATATTTATTAAATAATAAAGACATACAATTCGCACAGCAACGCTTAGTCCGTGTTCATTTACGCGTTCGTGGCTATTTACCTACGTCATGCATGACGTTATTGATCCTGGCATCATCATACACGTCACGTAGTTGATTATGACGTCATATCATGGATGGATACACTGAAGAAGGCAATTCAACTTCCTTCTGTTATTGGTTTTCTGCGTAGTTATATACACCATTACTGTGGCAAAAGGAAGCAAGCAACATTATCTTCAGAATTAGGTCAAATTACTATCAATGAACAATATCTCCAAAATCCATTAACTTTCATTTATTTCAACTGCTCCTTAAATCTGATTTATCCACGATCTTTTGGGAGGGCAATGGAGGAATGCATTTTGTTGATTTACCGACAATTACTGTTTTGTCACTTCCTCCTGTTTGCCATGGCAGGGAAGCATAGCCACCCAAGGTGTACTTTCAACATATTTCATTGAAAGCACTACCTAGACGTAAGACCTGGACATGTATTAGGAAACATCATATGAAGTGATCTAACTCATACTCCGTCATTTCCAACTTGTGATCTGCCCAAATGTCAAATACTACTCCAGCTATTATCAACAATAAATCACTGCCAGACGGTATCCACATAACAATCACTGCACTGCGAGGGCCTGTACACTAATAATAAAAGGCGGAAGAAGATACTTCTTTTCTCTTGATTGATGGGGGCCGTTATCTAGCATAACATGGAGACGGTCCCAGTTCACAGTTCTCTGGTCTGATTTAGATGGTAAATGATTTATAAGAAAATGAACACGGCTTGCACTCTGGTGAATGTCCTCCTAAGTCCTCATCAGTCATGCATGTGCATTCTTAGTTCATCTATTGTAAACCTGTCTATAATGGATACAGGTATTTGGCAACAGACGATGGTTGTTCTTTAACCGTGTAACACTCAAACTGGCAGAAAACAGCTTCTGCAGTGGTATTGGGATTTGCAGACCAAGAGAAGACATTTATCAAAGTTTACCACTGGAATGACTGACTCAAAAAGAAATATTCTTTTGGTCGGCAAATGAGAAATTACACATTTTAATGAACACATTTAAGTGTTAGGGATTTTGAAGGGGTTATAATTTAATCTTAAACTGTATCATTTTCTTGGTAGATTATCCCATATCATTCACTTTCAGTCCCTATACTTACATCATAATCATGTGTGGTTAGTTCACCTGGTCAAAATGGCCAGGTGAACTTATGTTCATCGGTCTGGTGTATGGCCATCAACATTTTAACGACTTCCTCTCAAGAACCACTCGGGTCAACTTTAAGTATATTTAGCATGAGGCAGGAGGTTTCACGATGACGTTTGTTCCAGTGAACTTGATTTGTCAAATACTTCGGCGGCCAGCTTGGATGATCAGGTGATTGTGTAAACAGCTGCTCCAGGACTTTTGAAGGGATCTCTCCGGAATTTGAAGAATATCAATAAGCACTAATGGTCATTTAAAGTTTGTTCAAAGGTAGTTGGCTATTTAAAAAGCATGGACGTGCTGGACCAATCAATAGGTACCGTGATTAGCAGCCATATTGAATTTTTTATTTGACGGAATTTGAAGTTGAAATTGGTTTATATAGGTTTTTGGGTATGCAGATTTTAAATGTGTCACGTTCAATACTGCCTGACAAAAGGTTTGGTAGGCATCTTGGACCATTTTCATGCCAAAATCTCACATACTAAAGAAATAGGAAAATTAAAATGTCTTCTCGAGAGTCGAGAATCAGTGCGCCGATTTCAATTATATTTGTCTGGAAGCTTCCTTCGGGATAGCTATTCAACTGTGTTCAAATGAAGCAAATCAGCCAATTTAGCTGGCGACCATCTTGAGTTTTGGCCAAATTTATAGAAACGGCTCTAAAAATCCTCTCGAAAACGGCTTGGCTGATCGAGTCAAATCTCACGAAACTTCACCTATGGCAACACATTATCCAAATTTGTTCAAGTGAACATGACTGGCCAATTGCTTCGGCGGCCATCTTGGATCGCTACGTTTTGTGTGAAAACGACTTCTTATCCAGAACTGATGAACGTATTGAGATGAAATTTGAATTATTTTATTTAATGGGCTTTGAAACTGAAATTGGGGTTATAAACTTTATATGTGTGTGTGTGTGTGTCTGTGTGTCTGTGTGTGTGTGTGTGTGTGTGTGTGTGTGTGTGTGTGTGTGTGTGTGTGTGTTTGTGTGTGTGTGTGTGTGTGTGTGTGTGTGTGTGTGTGTGTGTGTGTGTCTGTGTGTGTGTGTCTGTGTGTGTGTGTGTGTGTGTGTGTGTGTGTGTGTGTGTGTGTGTGTGTGTGTGTGTGTGTGTGTGTGTGTGTGTGTGTGTGTGTGTGTGTGTGTGTGTGTGTGTGTGTGTGTGTGTGTGTGTGTGTGTGTGTGTGTGTGTGTGTGTGTGTGTGTGTGTGTCTGTGTATGTGTGTGTCTGTGTATGTGTGTGTCTGTGTGTGTGTGTGTGTGTGTCTGTGTGTGTGTGTGTGTGTCTGTGTGTGTGTGTGTCTGTGTGTGTGTGTGTGTGTGTGTGTGTCTGTGTGTCTCTGTGTGTGTCTGTGTGTGTGTGTGTGTGTGTGTGTGTGTGTGTGTGTGTGTGTGTCTGTGTGTCTCTGTGTGTCTCTGTGTGTCTCTGTGTGTGTCTGTGTGTGTCTGTGTGTGTCTGTGTGTGTCTGTGTGTCTCTGTGTGTCTCTGTGTGTGTCTGCGTGTGTCTGCGTGTGTCTGCGTGTCTCTGCGTGTCTATGCGTGTCTCTGCGTGTCTCTGCGTGTCTCTGCGTGTCTCTGCGTGTCTCTGCGTGTCTCTGCGTGTCTCTGCGTGTCTCTGCGTGTCTCGGCGTGTCTCGGCGTGTCTCGGCGTGTCTCGGCGTGTCTCGGCGTGTCTCGGCGTGTCTCGGCGTGTCTCGGCGTGTCTCGGCGTGTCTCGGCGTGTCTCGGCGTGTCTCGGCGTGTCTCGGCGTGTCTCGGCGTGTCTCGGCGTGTCTCGGCGTGTCTCGGCGTGTCTCGGCGTGTCTCGGCGTGTCTCGGCGTGTCTCTGTGTGTGTGTGTGTGTGTGTGTGTGTGTGTGTGTGTGTGTGTGTGTGTGTGTGTGTGTGTGTGTGTGTGTGTGTGTGTGTGTGTGTGTGTGTGTGTGTGTGTGTGTGTGTGTGTGTGTGTGTGTGTGTGTGTGTGTGTGTGTGTGTGTGTGTGTGTGTGTGTGTGTGTGTGTGTGTGTGTGTGTGTGTGTGTGTGTGTGTGTGTGTGTGTGTGTGTGTGTGTGTGTGTGTGTGTGTGTGTGTGTGTGTGTGTGTGTGTGTGTGTGTGTGTGTGTGTGTGTGTGTGTGTGTGTGTGTGTGTGTGTGTGTGTGTGTGTGTGTGTGTGTGTGTGTGTGTGTGTGTGTGTGTGTGTGTGTGTGTGTGTGTGTGTGTGTGTGTGTGTGTGTGTGTGTGTGTGTGTGTGTGTGTGTGTGTGTGTGTGTGTGTGTGTGTGTGTGTGTGTGTGTGTGTGTGTGTGTGTGTGTGTGTGTGTGTGTGTGTGTGTGTGTGTGTGTGTGTGTGTGTGTGTGTGTGTGTGTGTGTGTGTGTGTGTGTGTGTGTGTGTGTGTGTGTGTGTGTGTGTGTGTGTGTGTGTGTGTGTGTGTGTGTGTGTGTGTGTGTGTGTGTGTGTGTGTGTGTGTGTGTGTGTGTGTGTGTGTGTGTGTGTGTGTGTGTGTGTGTGTGTGTGTGTGTGTGTGTGTGTGTGTGTGTGTGTGTGTGTGTGTGTGTGTGTGTGTGTGTGTGTGTGTGTGTGTGTGTGTGTGTGTGTGTGTGTGTGTGTGTGTGTGTGTGTGTGTGTGTGTGTGTGTGTGTGTGTGTGTGTGTGTGTGTGTGTGTGTGTGTGTGTGTGTGTGTGTGTGTGTGTGTGTGTGTGTGTGTGTGTGTGTGTGTGTGTGTGTGTGTGTGTGTGTGTGTGTGTGTGTGTGTGTGTGTGTGTGTGTGTGTGTGTGTGTGTGTGTGTGTGTGTGTGTGTGTGTGTGTGTGTGTGTGTGTGTGTGTGTGTGTGTGTGTGTGTGTGTGTGTGTGTGTGTGTGTGTGTGTGTGTGTGTGTGTGTGTGTGTGTGTGTGTGTGTGTGTGTGTGTGTGTGTGTGTGTGTGTGTGTGTGTGTGTGTGTGTGTGTGTGTGTGTGTGTGTGTGTGTGTGTGTGTGTGTGTGTGTGTGTGTGTGTGTGTGTGTGTGTGTGTGTGTGTGTGTGTGTGTGTGTGTGTGTGTGTGTGTGTGTGTGTGTGTGTGTGTGTGTGTGTGTGTGTGTGTGTGTGTGTGTGTGTGTGTGTGTGTGTGTGTGTGTGTGTGTGTGTGTGTGTGTGTGTGTGTGTGTGTGTGTGTGTGTGTGTGTGTGTGTGTGTGTGTGTGTGTGTGTGTGTGTGTGTGTGTGTGTGTGTGTGTGTGTGTGTGTGTGTGTGTGTGTGTGTGTGTGTGTGTGTGTGTGTGTGTGTGTGTGTGTGTGTGTGTGTGTGTGTGTGTGTGTGTGTGTGTGTGTGTGTGTGTGTGTGTGTGTGTGTGTGTGTGTGTGTGTGTGTGTGTGTGTGTGTGTGTGTGTGTGTGTGTGTGTGTGTGTGTAGATTTCAAATCGCATGTTGGGGCCGATCGAAATCTCAATCTACAACAGGGTTATGAGTATACCTAGTTTGGTTGTTGTTTTTGACAACTCATATGGTGCTATTAGCTGATGATTCCATGCATAGCGAAGTGTATCCGTGAGAATATACAATTAGATTATGGACTATAACTCCAAGAGGTAATGGCATGATGCAGTTGGTTGCTGCATTCACCATGACGATAGCATAATTACATTGAATGTGAGTGGCCCGATCAGTCTCACTCGTCACTTAGCTGCAGGAGTGGTCGTTGCATAATACCATGTTGAATATTTTGAGATTTTTTAATTGAAACAATTTTCGTGTATAGCTGTCTAAATACTGAGATACTAACAATTTATAATTGAAAAGGCAAATTGTTGACAAAGACAGTTTCAGTATCCTGGTGTTAAAAATGCATCTCCATCGTCAGTCCGTCAAATGAGAAGTACATTTCATTAATTGCATGCTCCACAATGCTATTAATGAACCCGCAGATGAACGGATCCAATATGTTACCTGGCGTCACAAGCAAATACATCACATGGAAGCTGATGCCACAATTAACATGATGAACCTCGGTCATGAAATTTTGAAAAGTCCATCACTAAAGAGTACGAATTGTATGTCTTTGAAGAATATACAATTTAGCACAGCTTCTCTTTAATATTTTGAAATTAATTTGACTGGTGTTGTTGCTGGAAAGAAACAGCTATAGTCAAATTTTTTTCAAAATATTCGGCACCTTACCTGAAAAGCTACCTAGAAAAGCAGATTCACGGAATTGAGGGTTCAAAGTTTTCAAATCGATTCCAACCCGCATATGAAGTGGGTGGAGATGGAGATGCTGGGGCATAGCTCGAAGTGGATACTTCTTCTACGTTATTTTCATGTCACATTCCGCCTGGGCAACCGAGCATTGATCATTTCCCCGTTAAGCTCGTTGTTAATTGTTTTCATTCATCATGTCTCCAGCCACCATCTCGTTTCACGCTGACCAAGTTTCTTGCCAGCAATTATTGCGTAATCTCTCACCGAGTGATAAAGATATAGGTTTATGTATAAGGAAATCAAGGAAAACATTTCCCCGGTCATAGCGCTGGCATGGCAGCAGGTACCATACAATAGAGGCGCGTTGGCCTAGTTATACCCCGCTAATTTCTAGCTAATCTCCGCCCAATTTATCCTTCTGTTGGACTCTATTAGTATCTCGCCTTCACGAAGCGAAAAGAGATTTTAGGAGAGGGGAAAGGGCTTCTTTCAATTGACAATGTAGGCGACAATGGCTCATCCGATTTGAATGAAACTTTACAGATTAATTCTAAACGATGCTTAGGACTACTCCACATAAAAAAATGTCCAACTTTTACAGTGTTTGGACTTGGTTACGACTTAGGCAGGAACTTGTCACTGGATTAGAAATCACAGCTCGGAGTTAAATTAGTTATTTATTTGTAAAATACATAATTTTAAACCTTTGAATAATGTAGGGATAATGCAACATGAACGTTAGTCACGTGATATATTTATGTGCGTAGATAAATATCAATCTAGAATAAAACGTCAACTGATAATTTTACGACGTGTTGTATGTCTATGTAATGAGTCTGCGTTAGCCAATGGAACCATTCGTGGGCTCTTTACAGCCCATTTAATGTTGCGTCGCACGATACAAATTTCTTTGGCGAACATTCTGAAAAACAAGTGTCAGCTTAATTATTCAGCTATGTATAAAAGGAGAGTTTGTGTTTATGTTTAGGTGGTATTACCGGGATTACCACAATAAAGGGCCGCTTGCTTAATTTCTGCATATAACATTTTGCATGGGATTTAACTCTGGATATGCTGACTGTTTTAAAAACAATTTGACTGAAAATTGTTTGTGGTAAAATCAGGCACGGTTAAGTGGAGGAAGGTCAGAATATTGTGTTCCTTCCTCTGCAGGTCTACCAACATTTTAACTGGCAGTGTACTAGGAAATATCGCCTTCCTATCCTATTTAAAGTTGTGGATTCGTGGATTTAAAATCTACATGAAAACCAGGATGCGATTATATGATCCTACATGTGTTTCCATAGTGCTGGAGAATTGCAACAGCTGGGCAGCTCAAAAAGCCCTCTTGAACAAACTTGACGCATGTCTCCCTAAACATCTACGAACCATTAAAATTTAGCGCTGACCACACCGTCTAATATTAAATACAGGACTCTACAAACTGTGATGGTAGCGCAACAGCGAGGTTTGGACATGTTCTTCGAATGCCCGACAATACGCCTACTCAGAAAGCACTCGAATTTGCAGCGGAAGGTGCCAACAGGCATCAAGCACGCAAAGGACGCCACGACATCAACTTGCGATCAAATCTCAAAGAACTTAATCTATGATCGCTAAAGCCGAGATCGAACTTAAAGAAGAGTAAGACCCTCGCAGTCAGGTACAAGACACAATGGAGAAGGTTGGAGAAAAACTTGTTGAAGCTGAAAGAGTTCACAGAACACAGTCGTCGTTGTCATCATCATCATCATCATCATCATCGGTAAAATCGTGATTTTTTTTGTCGAAGCGCGGTATATGGAAATATTGGAAATATCTTATATTATTGCGTAGTTCATGTAAGTGTGTTAAATCTAACATTGCCAGCAACATGATGTATACATAATCAATGATAAGATTTACTAACACCCACCCCTGAGGAGTGTATCGATGTTAATGAAGAAGACGGTACATGGCAGTTGCATATTGATTATATCGGTGACGTAATACGTTACACGTGCTCATATTTCACCAATCCAATTGGATTCCATATCAACGTCAATGTCAACAGATGCAATTGGTTTGTCAATCATTTTGATTAATACATGTCTCATTTTCTTCTTCCCAGGATGTCATACAGAATGAAGATATCCGATTAGACTGGGAGTTCAAACTCTCATTGCTCACGGATCTGGTCAGGGTGGGTAGGTAAATGTATGCACATCATTTGCTTCCATCTCCGTTTGTGATCACATTTGGTATATACACCTGTGCAAAAGTTAAGCACCAGCAAAAACAATAGAACGTAGAAACATGATAGTACAACTAGGCTGCCATACTTTTTGTCCCCGCGTTAGCTGACATAATTCCAAGTACGAAATGCACATGCATGCATGACTTCACGCCGCTTGATGTCCGTGCGTGGCGGGAAACAGCACACGTGTTCAGTTATGTAAAAGTCCAGTTTGAGGTGTAGAACATTACATACAGATTTAGGCGACAAGATTAGGAATTTTGTGTTCATGACCGTGGTTTATTTGTACAGAGAGAATTAGCTCTTGATTGTGAACCGCTATGGCAAGACGAATGTTAAGTGATCGTGTGAAATGGCAAATCATAGGCATGCATACCACTGGCATGTCATGCAGATGATTGGCAGACAGCTGAACATTAACCATACTGTAATCAGTCGTTTGATTGCAAAACATGGGCAAACTAACGAGGTGAAGGACAGGCCTAGATCTGGAAGACCGAAGAAGACTACTGCCCGTGGTGATCGAGCCCTAGTACGCCTTGTTAGGAGATCTCCATTCACCAACAGCAGAGTGCTCAGCCAGCAATGGGAAACACGCAATAGAGTGTCAATGTCTACCGTCAAAAGGAGACTGTATGCTGCTGGCATGAAAGCTAGGAGACCTGTCAGACGTCCTCTCCTCACTGCACACCACAAAGAGGAGCGTCTGAGGTGGTGCAACGAAAGAAGACACTGGAACATGAGATCCTGGAGACGGGTACACTGGTCCGATGAAAGTCGGTTCCTGCTTCATGCCACAGATGGTCGAACTCGTGTATGGAGGTCCAGACGCACGGCGTACGACCAACGTAACATAATGGAAGAAGTTCCATTTGGTGGAGGTTCCGTTATGATATGGGGGTGCATCTCATTTGATTGTAAGCTGGATCTGTTGACTGTACCTGGAACACTAAATGGACAAAGATATCAAGATTCCATACTGGATAGAGTTGTGGTCCCTCATTTTGTAAATCATGCTCCTGGAACCCACCCTATATTCATGGATGACAACGCCCGACCACATCGTGCTAGAGCTGTGCATGAATACCTCCGCCAGAATGCCATCGAAACCCTACCATGGCCAGCAAGGAGCCCTGACATGAACCCTATTGAGCATATCTGGGACATTCTGGGAAACATGATGAGAAGGAGGGATCCTCCTGTGCAGAACCTACAGGAATTAACAGACGCACTCCATCTTGAATGGCAACGAATACCACAATGGCGTATCAGTCGGTTGGTGACCAGCATGAGACGTCGTGTCCAGGCCGTCATCCAGGCACAAGGTGGATATACCCGGTATTAATAATGACAGTCTCAAACTCGTGCACAGATGTTAAACTTCGTTTTCAGACACCATTAATGACAATCTAGCCACGTGTGTCAACTGTAGGGCAATAGTTGTCAGTTGTGTCAACGTAACCATATTCAGGCCTCGTTTTCAAGTTCAAACAAAAACATACAGTGTTTCCCCACCATCATAATCAGCATTCCTCTAGTTGCATTATTACCTCTTGCACTAAGATGGATGGGTACATAAATGTTTATGCTATTGCTTTCTTCATAGCACATGAATATACCCTCGCATGTGCGTAAAAATAGGGTGGTGCTTAACTTTTGCACAGGTGTATGTATTGGCACGATCAGCGCTGGCTTAACGTTGTCACGTGATAGCACGGTAATTTGTAAGAGCTATTCATGATGACGAGGCTTACTGTGTCGGTACCAGACCAGTACCGACCACTTTGGACCGGTACTGGTCCAGTACATGCTTAATAAACTGCGTTGTTGTGAATAGGCATGTGTCTGTGTGTGTTTGTGTGTGTGTGCGTACGTGCGTTTGCGCGTGCGTGCGTGCGTACGTGGGTGGGGCGGGTGTGTGTGTGTGAATGAAGCAACAATTGGATCGGATCCGTTGATCATGTATATGACGTCATAATCAATGACGTCACATATAGGCTGACGTTACAATCATAATGGACCTTTCCAGTTGTAGATATACCTCGTCGATCTTTGGCTAAGCTCCGCCCGCATTCACACCTCTCTCATCTCAAGATCGATCGATCCCTCAACCGGCTGACTATCAATTTCCAGAAAATCATACAGGTACGCTGTTAAATATTTTGAAAGCAATTAGACTGGGTGTTGTTGCTGACTATGGCAGCAGCAGCGCCAGTTAAACTAGTTTCAAAATATTCAACTGCATCTGTATTAAATAGTAAAGCCATACAATTCGTACAACAACGCTTAGCCCGTCATTAATTAAGCGTAAGTGACGAACCTATCTACGTCATTCATGTAGTCATTGATTATGGCGTCATCATCAACGTCGAGTAGTTGATTATGACGTCATATGGTGGATGGTTAAACTGGAAAGCTCCATTGGCTGAAATACACCATTCTGAAGCTGGAATAATCTGCTAAGTACACGAATTGTTGGCATATGCAGGTAATCCGTTGAATATTTTGAAGCTAATGTCACTGGGATCTGTTGCTACCCTTTGTAAAATGTTATTTTTAATATTTAGCCTTTCGGTTCGAAATGATTAAGTAAGCCTTAGCATTGCTATTATCCATCAAGGGACTGAGGGCTTACATGGGCATATTTGTAATAGACAAATGCCATATCTGACATTATCGTTAGTGGTACTGCTACACGGTATACCAGCATACATACAGTGTCTGATACGTGCAGATACCAATGCCCTTCACATTCTATGCAAATAAGTAATATAATATACCTTTCGACTTTATCAATCCATCATATGACGGCATAATCAACTACGTGACGTGTAGAATTACATCATAATGAATGGCGTCATGAATGACGTAAATAAGTACGTCACCAACGCATCTTTGAAGACGGAGTATGCGTTGTTGTAGGAATTATATGTATTTACTATTTAATAATATACTGGTGAATATTTTGAAACTAATTTGACTTAGGCAGTAACAGCACCCAATCAAATGAGCTATAAAATATTCAACAGCTTAATTGTATAGTTTTCAGGAGATTAATAGTTAGGGCATTCATGGATCGATAGATCCCAACACGGCGAAGTGGGGGTGGCGCTTCTCTAGAGGTGGGCGGGGCATAGCTAAAACTGGAAAGGCCTATTATGTGGGCATGATGGATGAATTAATCTATCTTAAGAAAAACTGTCCTTTTATATGGAATATGGTTAACCATTATAATTATTTCATAGGGTTAGGGTGAATCTGGTATTGTATCATATTTCTGGAAATAGTATGCCAACCTTTTAGCAGACACATTTGGTTTCAACATGAAATTAGCTGTCATGGAAGGAAACTGGCAATCACGAATCGTAATTGCTTCATGTCATCTTCAACACCTTAATAAATGTGTATAGAATTACATCATTTGTATATCTACAACCCTACAACATCTGGCTGGAATGTTCAACAGTAAACATTTTAGATGCGGTTTCTGGAATATATGTGGTCTGAGAAGCTTAGAATAATATATGTGATTGATTAGTTAGCATTGTCCAATTTAATGAAATTCTATTTAATGCTTGATGCTGGATTCCCCCAGGGTTCGGTGTTTGGGCCTCTCTTATTCCTTAAGAGACACCTAAGTTAAGAATTACAAGTCAAAGCGATGGCTAGTACTCTTCAATCCCGCAAAAATCGCAAATCTCACAATCCCAAATTTAAATAACTTTCGACAACCAAATCTCTTTCTGTATATTACTTTATTATTGCCAGTGGCACACACGAAATATCTTAGTGTTAACCATTTTAAATGACCTAAATGGACAACACATATAGATACAATGATAACAAAAAGGCCAGTAAAATATTATCAAGTAGGCGCAGAATGAAAAACTCTTTAAAGGGAAACACCAGACCCTCTATATTACTTTGTATACAATGAATCTACAGGCTGTAACGTTTTCAAAAATAGAATTGTAAACTTTGTGCTCAAATTAGAAATATATATATAACTTCGGTATTTAAATATGTGATACATTAGTTAAATTTCTATTCCCGGATGAGGCGTATGACGTCATAAGTTGAACGTTTTACTCGCTGTCATCCAACGCTATCACAATAAAATTGCGAATTGCGTTTTTATAAGGCGTTTCTCTTCAGCGGTGTTAGGAATATATAAACTATATTTGCGGAAATGTTGAAGAATATAAAATAAGTGTCCTTTGTCTGATCTCTTTGATGGTGCCGATTTTGACATCAAGTTTTGATCTTGAGATGAATGAATGATGGGATAGTATAGGTATATCAGTACAATTGCCACTTTTGAATCACCTCTCTTACTGGCACTCGGCAGATAATGTTATTACAGTTTCATCTATTAATATGAGAGTTTAAATAGGTATTACATACTTACCAATACATATTTAGCTATTTATGTTTTCAAACTAGCCTCAAAACTTCCCGAGATATTGTAATATTCATGTAATTGGCAGGCAGCTTCATAGAAAATGGCCAGCTTAAGGTTCGGCAACTAATGTATGAAAATAACAAATTTATTTCATACATTTGCGATAGTGTGATAAACGCCTTAATCTCTTCAACATATACATATATAAATGAAGTCAATAGCACTACACCGACAGAGATATCACCATCCAAATGCATGTACTGTCTTCAGAGTGCCGTTATCATGGTTCTTGTCGGATTGGATTCAACCTATGACGTCATAGGTTTAATTAGCTCGCAGAAAATTATAGTAACATAGCGTTTTTAACATCATTTTAATCGAATTTATATAAATGTCGCAGGAAATTGTTACACAGTAGCTTAAATATGGAGTCTACGATAGAACTGCGTGTTTTATGCAAACACTGGTGACCGTTCTTGTGTTTCCCTTTAAGCAGACAGACGTTCTTTACACTGCATATGTACGTTTCATATTAGAAAATGGCGGCGAGATTTCAGATGGTTGTGTAAAACCGAAATAAATGCAGGGAATTAAATGCTGATTTACATGTTCACCGTCTTATTGACCAACGAAAGTGTTCTTATTCTCACATACCCGAGACATCTCGTCACCTTTTCTTGGAATGTCCAAATTGAGCAGATGAAAGACATCATTTGGTGGACTATATTCAATATTCGGAGCCACCTCTAGATAACATTTGATATGGAAGTGACAAGCATTCCGCAGATATAAATGCAGAGTTGGCTAAGCGAGTACACCATTTTATATGGCAGACGGGCAGGTTTTGAGGTCTGCCAGTCTATCCTGTGTAGGGGGAGCACCCTTGTCGACAACTTTCTGCTAGACTCTTTCCATATTGGGCAATTTTATAATGAAATGTTATTAATGAAGAATTTATTTTTTGCTGTCGAAATTTGTTAGGCTTCCAAGCTGCAGTCTGGAAGGCTTTTGTAATTGTACGGATTCTTCTTCTTTTTCTTCTTCCTTCCTCTTCTTCTTCTTCTTCTTCTTCTTATTATTATTATTTTTACTATTATTATTTTATTGCACCGTAAATCTTTAAAGATCTTCTTCTCCATAACCCCTGATAAGAGTGGACTGAAACTTGGTAGACTGTAAGTATACCCTAACCTCTTTAAAGTTTGAGGAAAGGGTGCTGCTCGGTCACGTGGTTTGGCGGTCATCTTCAGTGGCGCTGAAAGCAACTTTGTGGGGCGGGGGCAGGTTCCACAAAAAGGGCACACCAGATGTCATTGTCTGGAGGAAGATATGAAATGGGTGTCCAACCTCTCATAGAAGGGTGTTCGGGGATACCTAACCATCACAAGAAAAAATATTTAAAGGTGCGAGCTCTAAGAATCGATTTTTTGCATTCTGAGTTTCTTATGATTAAATGTTAGGGCAATGATAAGAGAAGCACCTATGTATTCATTGTTCAATTGAACATATTCCCAATTCACATTCGCAAGCGGGAGGATGGGTTGTTATGTCCGATGCCACATTTAGTGTGCGTGCATTCGTACATGCGTCTGCACGGTGGACCTGCGCAGTTTGCCTTGAAAAATATGTGATTGAACATTAGTTCCTAATTAAATTTGCTAAATTGTGGCCCAATTCCTTCAGCGAGATTCAGAGGAAAAGTGATTTTTTTAAACTAGGTTATCCAAGTTAAATCTACCACTCAGGTTGAACGTGTGAACAACGTTTGTTCAGCTCTTGTCTTAGGTGAAGACCATGGAGTTTCTTGAGTTTCATGTCAAGCGGTTTCACAGAAGGGCGTTAAATGTAATTTCTTAGATAGTGCAAAATCCAAGATGCAGATTCTTGGGACCAACCCTGGATCTGACCCTGTGGACCCAGCATTTAACAGCTCGCTTAAAGAATACGATGTGCATATGATGGATGAAGAGACAGATGAGGTAGCAACACAGTTACGTCAAATCAGTAAAAAAAAAATATTCAACATCTAGTGTGTATGGAATAAGTAATTTAAATTATGATTTCGCAGCCTCTTACTTAGCCATATTGGCGTGGGGGTGTCGCAGGGACAGTTGGCATATGCTACTTAAAAGAGGCCTTCAAATGGCTTGGTATGGCTTAACATGTGTATCACGACCGTAAGAGTTGACAGTGTTGGGTGGGGTGGGGTGGGGTTATGGTGGGGTGGTGGGGTGGGGTGGGGGTGGGAAGGGGGGGGGTGCTCATACCCATATAAAGAGTACAGTATTAAAAAATCCAAGAGGGTGCTATTTATTGCTTAGGGATGTAGGAGATATAGGAAATGACTTCTAAGCGCATCTAATTTTAACATTATTCAAAGAGAGGTCCCCAGACCCCTCCAATTTTGTGTGGTAGGGGGCGGGGTGGAGGACAACAAATCTTAGACTCATTCCTCAAGTACCCCTACCGACCTCGCATGTCGGCCATGAATACAAATTATTTCTATATGCTTCACAGGCCAATTAAAATTTTGATTTTGAGAGTTTCTGTTAATTCTAATATCCTTAAGTGTGTCCACATTGCTGCACCCAGCTACCCAGCCACCCAGCCACACGTCATCGCACGTATATTCTATTCTATCCACTAAGCAAGGCATTACCGGAGCATGTATCACTTCAAATTCAAATAGCTTATGCCTGTGTATCTTACCTTTGCTTGTAAAGATACATGAAACGTTTACAGATATAAAAAGAATAGCCACCACTACATAAATAGCATTTGCATTGATGATTTGAATCACCGCCAAGGCCGCTCAGTGACGAGTTATCATCATAAATATATTGCGATTGCTATGGTTATCATTAGTCTGCACGACGTCAGAATAGATAAATCCGGCCTAGAAGCCATCTCGGATTAGTTTATAGACTTCTGTTAATGCAAAAATAACCAAACTTTAATACAACTGCTCAATCTGATCTGAATATTCTAAACATCTGTTCTTAACGGCCTAAAGTAAAGCTTACTCATTTTTTCGCATAGAAATGGGGAAAGGGCACATCTGCCCCGCTGCCACCACCACTGCCCAAAGGGCAATGGAGGCAGCTGACCCCACTGCCCCGTGCATCCGGCGCCCCTGGACATCTTGGATTTTATGTAAAGATTTGAGCATATTTAACAATCATCCTCTATGAAACCGCTGCCTGTATCAGATGGAAACCTGGTAAATCGGAATCATTCCAGGCCCTGCTTACAATTTGAAAAGTACATATTGCCTCATCACATGGTTCGGCAGCCATGTTGATGACGTCATAATTTCAAGAAATGCTGATTTCTCGAATAGTTCTGAATAGATTGCCTTAAAATTTGCTGGACTTGATCAGTTACGTAACACCCATCAGGTCCCCTAAATTTAAACGGAATCTGTTCTATAACAACTGAGCTACTACATGTTAAATATTTGAAAATGAAATTGCTGCTATTTATGTAGTAATACTTTTGGCGGGAAATTTGAATTGGGTGTTTATCAATATTGACTAAGTTCAAAAGCTTTTACTGGTGAAGTGTGAGGTTCAAATAAGACTTTTGGTGCTGAATGGCAAGTCGAAATTAACCCTTTTACTGCCCAATTGCAAGGCACAATTCACCCATTTACTGCCAAATTGCAATGCGCAATAAACCCATTCACCGTAGAATTACAACTTTCAATTAACCCTTTTACTGTTGAATGACAAGTGTCAATTAATGGTTTACTGCTGAATGATAAAGTTCTATTAAGCCTATTGCTGCCAAATGGCCAGTTTCCATTAACCATCTTACTGTTGGATTTGCAAGGCGCAATTAACCATTTTACTGCTGAATTACAAGTCTCTATTAACCATTTTACTGCTGAATGTCAAGACACCATTAACCGCTTACTGCTGAATTACAAGTCCCAATTAACCCGTTTACTGCTGAATAACAAGTGCCTAAAAGGTCAATTGAGTGCAAAAGGGTCAATTGATCGCAAAAAGTCATTTAAGTGCAAAAAGTGCAAATCGGTTTATTTTGGTTCATTTTTCGTCAGTTTTCCTTATGATTTTCAGCCTTTCGGACCAGATGCTGCTTACCTTTGTCCATTTTTCATAGTTTCTGCAAGCTTTCGGTCATGATCTGTGGGTGTTTTCTTTAAACTTTTCTGATTATTTCATGCATTGCTAAACAGATTGTATACATTATTTTTTGCTGTTTTCAACAAGTTTAAGATAGATTTTGGTAATCTGTTTACTATTCTTGTCCTTTTGACCAACTTAAAGCTCAAACTGCTGATTTATTTCCTTAACCCTTGAATCTTTAGCCTTGACTGCTGACCTGTGCCGTTGCGGGAATGAAAATATTAGTGGCTTAGCTACAAATTTGGAGAACTGGCTTGGAAGTCGTCCGCAGTAACTTCTTGCTTGCAGTTACAGGTCTAGCTATTATTATTATTGTTCATTTTATTCATGTCGTTGTGTATGCTTCTATATCTCTCGGTCCCAAGGCAAAGCATAAGTAGTGTAACATACAAACATCTGACTATGCATCTCTCTTTCTCTCTCTCTCTCTCTCTCTCTCTCTCTCTCTCTCTCTCTCTCTCTCTCTCTCTCGCTCTCCATCTTTCTTTCTTTCTCCACTTATTTCCTCTCACGTTATGCGTTACATGTATATATACACCTGTGCAAAAGTTAACCACCAGCAAAAACAATAGAACGTAGAAACATGATGGTACAACTAGGCTGCCATACTTTTTGTCCCTGCGTTAGCTGACATAATTCCAAGTACGAAATGCACATGCATGCATGACTTCACGCCGCTTGATGTCCGTGCGTGGCGGGAAACAGCACACGTGTTCAGTTATGTAAAAGTCCAGTTTGAGGTGTAGAACATTACATACAGATTTAGGCGACAAGATTAGGAATTTTGTGTTCATGACCGTGGTTTATTTGTACAGAGAGAATTAGCTCTTGATTGTGAACCGCTATGGCAAGATGAAGGTTAAGTGATCGTGTGAAATGGCAAATCATAGGCATGCATAGAACTGGTATGTCATGCAGAGAGATTGGCAGACAGCTGAACATTAACCATACTGTAATCAGTCGTTTGATTGCAAAACATAGGCAAACTAACGAGGTGAAGGACAGGCCTAGATCTGGAAGACCGAAGAAGACTACTGCCCGTGATGATCGAGCCCTAGTACGCCTTGTTAGGAGATCTCCATTCACCAACAGCAGAGTGCTCAGCCAGCAATGGAAAACGCGCAATAGAGTGTCAATTTCTACCGTCAAAAGGAGACTGTATGCTGCTGGTATGAAAGCTAGGAGACCTGTCAGACGTCCTCTCCTCACTGCACACCACAAAGAGGAGCGTCTGAGGTGGTGCAACGAAAGAAGACACTGGAACATGAGATCCTGGAGACGGGTACACTGGTCCGATGAAAGTCGGTTCCTGCTTCATGCCACAGATGGTCGAACTCGTGTATGGAGGTCCAGACGCACGGCGTACGACCATTTGGTGGAGGTTCCGTTATGATATGGGGGTGCATCTCATTTGATTGTAAGCTGGATCTGTTGACTGTACCTGGAACACTAAATGGACAAAGATATCAAGATTCCATACTGGATAGAGTTGTGGTCCCTCATTTTGTAAATCATGCACCTGGAACCCACCCTATATTCATGGATGACAACGCCCGACCACATCGTGCTAGAGCTGTGCATGAATACCTCCGCCAGAATGCCATCGAAACCCTACCATGGCCAGCAAGGAGCCCTGACATGAACCCTATTGAGCATATCTGGGACATTCTGGGAAACATGGTGAGAAGGAGGGATCCTCCTGTGCAGAACCTACAGGAATTAACAGACGCACTCCATCTTGAATGGCAACGAATACCACAATGGCGTATCAGTCGGTTGGAGACCAGCATGAGACGTCGTGTCCAGGCCGTCATCCAGGCACAAGGTGGATATACCCGGTATTAATAATGACAGTCTCAAACTCGTGCACAGATGTTAAACTTCGTTTTCAGACACCATTAATGACAATCTAGCCACATGTGTCAACTGTAGGGCAATAGTTGTCAGTTGTGTCAACGTAACCATATTCAGGCCTCGTTTTCAAGTTCAAACAAAAACATACAGTGTTTCCCCACCATCATAATCAGCATTCCTCTAGTTGCATTATTACCTCTTGCACTAAGATGGATGGGTACATAAATGTTTATGCTATTGCTTTCTTCATAGCACATGAATATACCCTCGCATGTGCGTAAAAATAGGGTGGTGCTTAACTTTTACACAGGTGTATATTAGATAACTGTTTATGATGCCAATTAATAATTGTGTAAGGCGATGGTGTCTCTAAGTTGATAGAACATGTGCCAAATCCCATTGTACATGTATGTTATAATAAAATATGTTTAAAATTAAAAAGTCCAAAAGTTAATCGCACATATTATTTCAGTGGGGGCGATGCATCTTCCAACTAAAGTATATGACGTAACATTAATGGACATGCCTCTCCCATACAAATTCCTTATATTTCATAACTGTGACTTTATCGCGGACGATGGCATCGTTTTTCATATCGAAACGACCATAATATAGGAATTCAATTTTAGCTATCTCCCGCCCATCTCAAGTTAATCTCCACCCTTACTTCGTCCGTTTTGGGATTGCTCTATCTCTGCACTCCCTGAATCCCAGTTTCCAGAAACCTATACAGGTGAATATTTAAAGACTAATTTTACTGGGTGTTGTTGCTGTCATGCCCTGTCAAATTACTTTCAAGATATTCAACAACATGTTTATAAATATTCAAGAATACACTTCATAGAACAACGCTTAGTCCTTCACAAGTTATACTTATCTACGTCATTAATGGCGTCATTGATTATGACGCCAGCATACACGTAGTTGCTTATAATTTCATACGATTGATGGATAAACTTGAAAGTTCCATTGTTCGTCTTGATGTTGAGATGCTGGAATTTCAAGTGGTAAAGGATTTCATTGGCGTTTGCTGAGAATTTCTATCCAATCGGATGGAAGTTTATATATATATATATATATATATATATATATATATATATATATATATATATATATATATATATATATATATATATATATATATATATATATATATATATATATATATATATATATATATATATATATATATATATATATATATATATATATATGTATATATATATATATATATATATATATACATATATATACGTTGAACCTCTTGGAATTCAGTATTCAAAGTGGTAATTGATTGCTGCACTTTGCTTTTAAATTGAATTAGAAACAGCTAGCTATAGGATAATAAATATGATTCCTTCATCGGAATATGCTTAACTCAAACCACAGATCATGTCAAAATAGTTTAGCTTTCTCTGCATAACAATATCAATGCACCCACGTGGTGGATACTGGAGCTGACTCATATTTTTTATCTTACTGCCCAGAACGATACTCCGTTTCCAGCAGCATACGCATACATACGGTAGAACTCAGAAATAACATGTTTGCAAAACAAAATAAACCGTATTCATGAAGGTGTTAAGCATAATAGAATAAGAGGACATTGCTCTCTACGGCAGCAATGTCTGCCAATGCGATGGACCTTTCCACGATATTCATCCATCATATGACGTCATAATCAACTACTTAACGTATAGAATGACATCATAATGAATGACGTCATTATGACCTCACGAAATACGTAGATAAGTCCGTCACGAACACACATTTGAAGACGGACTATGCGTTGTTGTACGAATTGTATGTCTTTACTATTTAATAAATATTATGTTGAATATTTTGAAACTAATTTGACTTAGGCAGAAACCGCACACAGTCAAAATAGTTTTAAAATATTCACCAGCTTACCTGTATAGTTTTCAGGAAATTGATAGTTATGGCATTCTGGGATCGATCAACCCAACACTACGAAGTGTGGGTGGAGCTTAGCTAGAGCTAGGCTGGGCATAGCTAAAACTGGAAAGGTAAATTATTAACTTATGCACTGACGCGCTGCATGTTCTGTAGCCAATTTGACTGAAAGTCATTGCTGCCTCCCAACAGATTCTAGAAATCACATGGTGTGAATCTTATCAAGACATACTTCAAGCTTAGATGAAAAAAGATACGTTGCGTAAGTTGTCACCATCGATATCTTGGCAGGTCGTTTGGATTACTGGCGTCGAAAATTAGTTCTACTAAAAGAACAGCAGAAAGTGATTGCTTTTCGGGAAAATTCACGGCATTCAGTAGAAGTGTCGTAAAAAAAACCAATACGATCTCCATGTTGGCACATTTGTCTTAGTCAGCGTGTCACCAACAGCTATTTGGACATATTGGAATAAATAAGACTTACCATGAAGAATAGACAGTAACGGCAAACATCAACGGCAAGCCCAAAACTTGTCACGATACTATCATAAAGATGCTAGGTACACATGCCGTCATAATATTACTCAGTAACAGTCATATGTGCACACAAATCATTCGCGTTCCCATAATGTACCAGTAACATAATTCCTGGAAAAGTAGTTTTGCCATAATAATAGTTGTTTGCTAAACACACATAAATCGGCGCATGTGTGATTGTCTCCAGTTAATCATTTCCATGCAGGTTGATAATAAACCTAAGAACCATTCGACTTAATTTCAATTTAGTTTAACCTGGACTACTTCTGTACGGTGATACAGATTTGGATCTGAAAAATAATCTTTCAATCTCATCACTTGTATGGAAATACATGCGAGACAAGAAATGAAATTCATCAACAGTAAATAACCGACAACATCCACACTCTATCCACAATCAATACCACTCCTCCCCAACACCACCGCAACAGACCCACCCACACCCCTCCTTAAAGGGAATCACCAGACCCTCTATACTACTGTGTATAAAATGGATCTACAGACCGTAACGTTTTCAAAAATATAATTGTAAGATCTGTGCTCAAATAAGAAATATATATCTTCGTTATTTAAATATGTGGTACATGGGTTAAATTTCTATTCCCGGATGAGGCGTATGACGTCATAAGTTGAACGTTTTTCTCGCTGTCATCCAACGCTATCGCAATAAAATTGCGAATTGCGTTTTTATAAGGGGATTCCCTTCAGCGGTTTTAGGAATATATACACTATATTTGCGGAAATGTTGAGGAATATATACTAACAGTCCGTTGTCTGATTTCTCTGATGGTGCCAATTTTGACATGAAGTTTTGATCTTGAGATAAATGAATGACGCGATAGTATAGGCAATTCAATATAATTGCCACTATTGAATCAACACTCTTACTGGGGCTACGGCAGATAATGTTATTAAAGTTTCATCTATTAATATGAGAGTTTAAATAGTTTGTACATACATCCAGTCCATCTTTAGGTACTTATGTTTTCATACTAGCCTCAAAACTTCCTGAGATTTTGTAATGTTAATGTAATTGGCAGGTATCTTCATAGAAAATGGACATCTTACGGTTCGGCAATTAATGTGTGAAAATAACAAATACATTCCATAAATTTGCGATAGTGTGATACACGTCTTAATCTCTTCAATCTGTACATATATAAATGATGTCGACAGCATTATCACCGATAGATATATCACCATCCAAATGCGTGCACTCCTGTCTTCAGAGTGCCGTTATTATGGTTCTTGTCGGATGGGATTCAACCTATGACGTCATAGGTTTAATTAACTCGCAGAAAATTATAGTAACATAGCGTTTTTTAACACCATTTTACTCGGATTTATATACAAATGTCGGAGGAAAGCTTTATACAGTAGCTTAAATGTGGGCTCTACAATAGAACTGCGTGTTTTATGCAAACGATGGCGACCCTTCTTGCGTTCCCCTTTAAGCTCACGCCTCCTCAGGAATGCAACCATGAGTGACACTCTCTCTCTCTCTCTCTCTCTCTCTCTCTCTCTCTCTCTCTCTCTCTCTCTCTCTCTCTCTCATTTCTATGCGCTCACCTCTATCTCTTTCATGTATCTTGAAATTAAGACACTCTTCTATCAATGCTTTATAAGCAACGAAAGGCAACTGATACAGACTGTGTGGGTACGCGTGGACTTTTAAGATACTGCGCGACTGTCATGACTTTCATTAAGAATATTTCCCAAGATAAGGATAACAATAACGTAGACTGCACCATAGAGACCGGCGCATGGGCAGTCAATTGTTGGAATTAAGAAGTTATTATGCAATTTGTTCTTGAAAGCAAACATTCCGACACATTTGGTTGAAGGGATTAACAGTTACCTCCGTAGCGACTTTATTACCGAAATCTAGTGACGAATGAATTAGCTGATATTAGCTGCGCAAGTTCATGAATAATATTCACCACATTTTATGAATAAATTGTTTTGGTTGCATTTATTTCAGCACCTAGTTTCAGTGAAACTGTCTTCACATTTACCCGTTAGTAATCTTCGAATCAACAACATCTTAGCGGCCACAACCAAAACATGTACAATAACGAGTAACCAATGCCAATGTAGACATGAATGGCTTACGAAAGCCAGAACATAAAATCTTATAATCTATCAGCTCATTAATGCTATTTTGCTATGGGGGATCAGACTTAACATGGCTATGTGTATTATTGTGTTAACTGAGGTAACTAGCAAATTAGAATTCACTTAACGAGCGGTATTACATATCGGATCTGGAAAGAGGTCCCATTTCATATCACTATTATCAACCGAGTAGAAAATTATCACAATTCACAAGCTTTAAGGAGTGCAATGTGATAATTCTTGACAATATTGATAATCGTGATATGAAATGAGATCGAGTTTGAGATTGTGTTTATAATATAAACAAACACATTCACCATTTTTCCAATAAAGCCGATACCTGAAAAATAATTGAATACGTTATTTTGCGCTGTTCGTTTTAGTTGCTGTGGCGTACCTGTTGCTATAATTCTGACCAATAAGCCACAAAAAACAATGGCAAACAAAACGTCCGCAGCAACAGTGCCCAGTCAAATTAGTTTCAAAATATTCAACATAATGTTTAGTAAATAGTAAAGACAATTCGTACAGCAACTCTTAGTCCGTCATCAATTAAGCGTTCCTCACGAGCTACATAATTCATGATAAAATTGATTATGACGTCATCCTACACGTCGTATAGTTGATTATGGTGTCATATGAGTGGTGGATAATAAGTCGCACACATCTCATTTTACCTCAGAAAGATGGTGCGATACAGGTCAGTGGAGGGATTCGACCTGTCATTCAAGTACCTGTCGGCCTAACCAATGCCATATGTCACAATACATAGTAATGTATCTAATGCAGCTATGTCTTGGATGAATTTACTATTAAAACGCATTCCCTTGCATATTTTAAAACTAATTTGACTGGCGCTGTTGCTGTCATATGCAGCCCGCTGATAATGCAGGCGAATTAGTTTCAAAATAGTCACCAGTTGGCCTGTATAGTTAATATGGGACTCCGAGAAGTCAAGGTTCAAAGACTATGGATAAGTTCCAAAACAACGGGAAAAAGTGAGCGCAGCTTTGAGAGAAATGGGCGGGGAATAGCTAGAAATAGATCCTGCTATTATATAAGGAATGTGACACACAGGATGTCGGACAAAGTGAACAGGATGATTGGATGATTCCAATTTATCAGTCAATCATATGACGTCATAATCAACTACGTATCGTGTATGACGACGTCATAATCAATTACGCTATGAATGGCGTAGCTAAGTTCATCACGAACGCCTAATATTTGATGACTGACTAAGGGGTGTTGTACGAATCGTATGGCTTTCCTATTTAATAAACATGCTGTTGAATGTGTTGAAACTAATTTCACTAGGCGCCATAGCAACAGCACACAATCAAATTAGTTTCAACAGCTTACCTGTATAGTTTTTTGGAATTGATAATCATGGGGTTCTGGAATCGATCGATCCCAACGCGGGTGATGCGTGTGTGGAGCTGAACTGTGTTCTCAGAGTCTCAATTCCCAGAAAAGTATACAGGTAAGCTGTTGAATATTTTGAAACTAATTTGACTATGCGCTGCTGCTTCCACAGGCAGCAGCAGCACCCAATCAAACTAGTTTCAAAATACTCAACAGCTTACCTGTATAGTTTTCTGGAAGGGAAAGTCAGACAGCTTTGGGATTGACCGATCCCAACGTGAGCGATACGTCGTTGAAGCTTACCTGCACTCCCCACGTCTCAATTTCCAGAAAAATATACAGGTACTCTGTTGAATATTGTGATTCTAATTTAACTGGGGGGGGGGGGGGGGGGGCGTTGTTGCAGCCCAAGAGTACTTGTTAAATATTATTGACATGCGGCATTATCGCGCAGTAACATTATTATGTATGCCAATCAATGAGAGAGCATGGCCTCAAAGGAACGTAATAGCGAAACTGCGGGGGAAAATTTCCACAACGCCAAAGTATACCATCATTACTCAATAACCGTCCGTCAATGACGTCAACGGAGGGCATTAATACTCCATAACCACCTGCCGTTGGCGTTACGCGTTGCGTGGCCGTGAAAACAACGCAGACTAGTTTATACTTTTTGACGGCGTTGTCGGGCAGCGTGTTGCATGGTATTTGTTGCTGGAGCGTTAATACTCGGCTCGTTTTATCACTGCGGTTTTTTTGCACGACACGTCTGGTAGTTGCAAAGAAAAGTGCAGCATTTCAGTTTATACTTCTTACTATCGCAATCAGTTCGCTACAGCTGTACATCATGGAAGCTTTAGCAGAAACGTATGATTTGTACAAATTATATAAAAAGTACGAAAGCCGCACACGCAGATAGTACATTCGACCACTCAATGAAACGAGGCGGGAGAGAGAGAGAGGAGTTCCAAGTTTTAGTGCAAGACATGCGTGAAATGGATGAAGATATTCATTTTCAATATTTTATAATGAAGAAAGAAAGATGTGATGCCCTTTTGTGTCTTGTTAGACCACTCATCCATCGTCAGTAAACCCATCGCTATCCAGTGGTACCAGCTGAACG
>CM067368.1:81455320-81487820 GCA_034401795.1 Chaetoderma sp. LZ-2023a
GACACAATATTCTTTCCGAAATCAGTTAGATCGTCGGACCTATCATCTTCATGTTTTGCACGCATCTCAGCTAGTGTAAGCAAAAATGCATCCTGGACTTTGTCAGTTCTTTGCAGCCACACATGCAGCTGTCTTATCTATTTCTTTCCTCTAGGAATCTATGTATTTATCCTGCAATTAATGAGATGATTTATAAGCAATTATTTAAAAGGTCTTATAGATTTCCACTCTGTAGTTCTAGGCTAATACCAGTTGATCTGCATAGACATTAATTGGCCCCGTATTGAACAAGTACCTGATCAATATACTGTTTTACTTAGGACGACCATTGTCTCGCAATCTGCAAGTATTTACCAGATGCACTAGAAAATCATACCTGAAGCGATATAAAGGCAAATCGATATTCACAGCCCAGCCATATATTTGACCAAACATTTGGTGTCTAGGGGTTTCCCCAGGATAAATACGCGGCACAAGGGTTGCAAATGGTATTCAGCTTTGTAAATTGCAATAAACACGTGCTTTGGCGCATAGCTATAGGCTTTATTTTTTCACAATTGATACACAGACAGACAGACAAACAGACATACAAACCGGCATATAATCACAGCTGAAACTAGATGATTTAAATCAAATGATCCCCCTCCCCCTCCACCGGCAGTCAAAGATAAAGTTATTGAACGAACACCCTAAATTTGCATGGACGCACGGACACGCGGACACACGGACGCGCGAACGCATGGAGGCGAAAACATAATCCCCCGCTTTTTGCTATAGCGGGGAGATAATTATTATACGTTATAGAGTAAAACAATTGGGACGAATCACTGCTTACCTGAGCCACTGATACATGTGCACCATCAGCTGAGGATTGTCCACTAGACTCATCCATATCAGTCAGTGTCTCTTCAATACCACCCCCGTCTATATCACCTGCCACCTCAACCGTGTTGCCCATACTGCAATCAATGTAAATAATATGAAGAGGATTACAACATAGAAATAATGTGATCGTCTCCATCTTTTAGTCTATCTCTCTATCGTAGTCTTCCATTCAGCAATCTGTCGGTCCGTCTGTCAACCATTTACTTCTAAATCGCTTGGTAGAATTCAGCTAAATTTGGCAGGTAAATTTCATGTTCTATTCGGCACGCACGCACACACACGCACGCAACGCACACGCATCCGCACACACACACGCGCACGCGCACAAACACGCACACACACGCGCACGCGCACGCACACGCACACGCACACGCACACGCACACACACACACACGTACGCGCACACACACACGTACGCACACAAGCAGACACGCACATGCACCCATCAGGATATGGAAAAAGTAAACTGGTGACTGGGTGGAATCACATGGAACAGACACAGTCATATGTATCGAATTGATAGAGTGCATATCATAAATAATATGAGGAATTTATCATTCTGTATGGATGTAGCGATCCAATAACCAATTTGGTCAGTCGGTAAACAGGCCTGGCCCAATAATAAATTGATTATTGGGCTGCCCGTTCGTAAACGGGCCATGACCAATAACAAATTGATCAACGGTGTTGGCCCGTTTGTAAATTGATCAGGCCCGATAATCAATGTATTATTGGTCCTGGTCCGTCTGTAAACATGAGGGTGTGGTATAGGTATGGAGCTGCGTATGAAAGGCTGCTGCCTTGGGCTCAGGATAGTGGGTGGGAAGCTGTGTATTCAATGCATATCATACCCATCCATGTTGTTTTCTGTGGCACGGTCTTTCAATTGGTTAGCCAGAAAACCTATAGCTGCAAAATGCCTCCACTTGCTGTGTTCCACCCACCCACATGGTGCTCCACTGCAGCCTTTGCTACTCTTTTTAGCACGTACATATACACCTCTCAATTTTTCCCCACAAGACCCGACAGACCTGTGAGTCGGTGCCTAGCGTTGCCGCAATTTCCCTCCAAGCGATGGAAAGAGATTCCCGATCACTATGCTGGGCCAGAGATGGATTCGTATTTTTCGACTTCTTGAATTAATTTGCCCTCGTCCATACTGTCTAGGTGCCGTAGTTGACGCGCGACGAAGTAAAATGTTGGATTTAACCAACATTCGTGCGGCATGTAAAATTGCTGCGTGCAACACCTCGCGAATTTTTGCACGAGCCACTCGCGCAAGTAGATTTTTGCGCTGGCATTTCTCGCGTTACGGCTGACGTCACCGCACTGGTAGAAAACTGTCGCGCGGCATGCTGCGCAGCAAAAACAGCAGAAGTATAAACTAGAGTGTGTCCAATGAGAATATTAGTTATACCAGTGTTTTGCACAGGCTTGAGGCGTATGTCATATTATAGCCATCAAAATCGTGTACATTTCATCACGACGACGCTAGAGTCGTCTTTCAGAGTGATGAGCGTGTGAAAAACTGAAATCTACATATTGATATGAAATTGATTACTCATAGCATTCACTATTCGGTTTTCAGCCAACATCCCACAATTCATTGGGCTTACTACAGCGTAACGTTAGCGGGAACACTGCTCCTGGTACAGGTCCCGGTTAACGTTAAACAGCAGTAAACCGACTTAGTTAATTAAAGGAATACATTCAGCCAATAATTACAGCCACATAGCGAACACTGGCAACACTATATTGAATACTTTAGACGCAATTTAGTAGTAGTTGTAGTTGTAGTAGTAATAGTAGTAGTAGTAGTAGTAGTAGTAGTAGTAGTAGTAGTAGTAGTAGTAGTAGTAGTAGTAGTAGTAGTAGTAGTAGTAGTAGTAGTAGTTTGTATTATTGCCAAGCATTAGTTCTATGAACCCTGTCACTGACACCGCGCTGGCACTAGGATTTAGCTCATCAGCATCTGGATATTGAACATGCTTGAGAATCGCTGGGGACCGAAATTAGCATTAACCAATGACTGAGTAGGCTTAAATAACATGCTTTTGGATACGTAATTTATGCACATGAGCTGGTGTTAAAAATAGAAAAATAAGCTGTTGAATCTCTAAGTTGTCTCATCCCGTCGGCGTAGTGTCATCGTCATATCGTGCGCGGTCTCGCCCTCCCACTAACGCCCTCGTGTAGAGTCCCGTGCTTGCACGCCTTTGATGTTTTCGCTAAGTTCGCGAAACTTTATAAATGAGGTCAGTCAACATCCGCCTAATAAAATTGTTATGTTATTATCGTCCTACTAATATGCTGTCAATCACATAGATTGACATTCGTGTCTCGCAAGCTCTCCGCCGATACTGGCACGCAGCTCTATTTTTAGATTTATAGCGAGATTGAAGTAGGCAGAAATCGGATTGGCTACCTGGAAACCGGCAATCAACAGAGCTAGAAATCGCGGGTTTGCAAGTACGGTCTCGAACAGCAGAGCGATGTGAGTGGGCTTATGTTAGTACGATGGCGTAGTGTGCGCTCGGTAATGACACTATAGTAACACGGTGATAGGTAGCGATAGCTGTGACGTTGTGTCGCCGTCGCGTCGCCTCAGTGTACATTTTAAGAATAATGCCAATTTACACAGATAATCCTCTGATTCGATTTCACCGGTGAACGCCTTATCAATGCCATTTCCTAGAGGGATAAAAAAAATCCGGTCAGGTAAAAGAAACTAACACCTGAGAACATCATTAGATTCTAATGAGCTTTTGAAGTAGGCTTGTACTGGACATAGTGGGTGATGAAGGCTGATTAACTAAGTTAATGAGTACTTGAAATAACACACATTTAAACACATTTCCTGCTGCGCCTAAGCTTTACCCATTCTTCTGGTAATCGAGAACACAACTGGAAGATATTCTTGTGAAAAGGGTGTTGCTATATGACAGCAACAGTTTTCAGAACCACTGTTTTGAAAACTAGACAGTTATTATAATATGGGGTGGTGAGTGTGGGTACCAATGCAATGACATAGGTAAATCTCGTGGGCCGTTAGCGCTCCATTACCTGTTAACTGCCTCAATGCCGCAAGCGACCCGATACAAATTTCAATGACTAATCTCTGGCCTTGCTGAATATTTCAATAAAAGAGTTTGACTGAAAGTTGTTGGTGGCTTATCCACCAACAACATTCAGTCAAATTGTTTTCAAAATATTTAGCAGGTGCAGAGATATAGCCCTGGGAAAGTTCGTCTGCATAAAATCAGCAGTCAGAGGCTTAATCTTAGGGAAATTATTCCAAGCTGGCATGCGTGAAATGTAACCTTCTCAATAAAGCTGATTGCTAAGGAAATCTTCACATCGTGCTCCTTCAAGAGTCGAGCCCCACCATTCTCTCACATAGAAGTTATCCATGCGTGTTCTGATGTATTAGTTTGAATTTCGAAAGAACGAAGCGGAAAATTAATGTCACGGTTTAATGGCGAACATTTCATTATGGTATTTTTATACCCTAATCCAACAGACACTGACATGATCTGACGTAGTGGGTGGGTTTGTGGTGCGCCATGGTGAGGTAATATGGGCTCCTGTTTAAGTTCATAGATGGAATCACTAGTGTTGAATAACAAAATAAATAGATCAGCGAATTTAGCATGATAGAGCGGAGAAGATGACAGCTTTATACACGTCTCCTTTGTAAGTATCTTCCTGGAAAGTAATGTCGTCCATGATTGCGGACTGACAGTCCTGATTTAAGCTGCATCCTGAGGATGTCTTTATGTCTTCAACCAAACAACTGCAGTCCTCCACAGCGCCACATACCTTTGAGTTCTCTCTCACAGCGTGGAGCAATCGAGCGATAGCCACTTCATTAAAGAAAGAAATTTGGGGAGAGACAGCGCTCATTAGAGCATCGATATCACAACCATTCAGGCTAAAACAAGGGATGGTACCTAATCACTTAGGACAGTGTCACAAATAGGAGGGTCTAGGGGGTCTTTCCAGTGTGACGTGATATATCTGTTGAATATTAATTTGAAAATCACTAATGATTGTGACGTCATAAGACGCGTGACAGATCACGGTTGTATTAATTATGACATTAATGGCCTATTTAGATCGTGGGCATTCCATAGCACGTTCTCATAAATCAAGACACACCAGGATTTTAAAGAATAAATATAAATTTATTAACTATAATATATTATACAAAATTTAACTAATAAAGCCTACATGATTCTTACATTGCTTATTGCCTATTTATCGCCTAAAAGATTGTAAACGGTGTCTGAAACTTATCTTTATAATGTCCAATCAATTGGACGTCAGCAACGGTAGAAACATGCTGCCGATAGGAGGCGGTGGTGACACGAGAATGTAAGTTAATGGCTGTTCAAGTTTGGTGACTAGAATAGTGACGTCATCTTATATCACTGGTACGTTCTCGTGTTAGACGTTGGACCTTGAAGGATCTTCCCGCCGAGACTAAGGAATAGATGTGCCCCATTAATAACACGCAGTGGCAGGCACTTAAATTATCATTTTTTCAAATTAAAAATAATAACAATTGAAACATAAATTAACAGATTTATATTACCTGAGGCACAATATCGTCACGACCGAACAATAATTCAGCACCAACCCCGGCTGCTACACTTTATGATGTAGACACGCTGTTGGATTTACCAACAAATATTTAAGTGACCACTTCAACAGTGACGCCCCCAAACTCTGGGCTTCAATCGCTTCCAACCACAAGCATTTCACATGCCTGGAACTCAATAAGACTGGCAACATCGTCAGCCTATACACAAGGTTAACTAATCTCTACCTGGAGAACTAATTTGCACATTAATCAATGCACGCTTAGGTCGTTCGCTCACCTGACGATATACCTGGACAGGACAACATCAATCTGTATACAGGCTGGACCAAATAAAAGGAATATGTGGGGACAACAACAAATCCAGTCAACCCACCCAGGAATAACACCTGAAAATGGACAAGTTTATCCTCAAGACACAAATATTAAAATATGACGGAATCCTGTATCACTACATAAATGGCCTGTCAAGAAAATTAATCAAAACCACAATGCAATAATATATCAACAAGAAATCACATTGATAACTATAATACAAAACCATACTATAGGATGTTGGAAAAGACAACAACAATCAGATCGAATCCGAAATGTGACAATACCCCACACTTCCAAGAATTTTACTAAAACATTAAAATTCAACAATGAGGAGAAGATCTGCCAAGAAAATCTGCACCAACATTATCCTTTCCTGTAATAACCTCAATATGAAAACTATGACTTTGCAAAAACATCACCCACCTCATAACTCTTGGATTATCAATTTTGGTGTTATTGAGAAACTCTAGAGGTCGATGATCAGTTTGAATTAAAAACGTAGTTCCATACAAATATACATTAAATTTAGTTATCGCCCACGTGATAGCCAGACACTCCTTTTCAATCACAGAATATGATACTTCTCTGTCCTTTAATTTCCGACTTGCAAACACCACAGGATGTAATGTTTCATCATGCTCCTGCAACAACACAGCACCAATCGCCTCATTCGATGCGTCGATCCGGACAACAAACTGTTTAGAAAATACAGGAGTTTCAAAACTGGAGCATTACAAACTCTACTTTTAAGAGATTCAATTGCACCGTTATGTACATCATCCCATTTAAGCTTGGTAGGTTGACCTTTCCGTCAAAGGTCAGTTAGGGGTGCGGCTATAGCAGCATAATTAGGAATGTAACGATGGTAAAAACCAGAATATCCTAAAAAGGACCGTAACTCAGTTTTTGCTTTAGGAGGTTTTACATCTGTGACACAGCTGACCTTATCTTCCAATATAGCCAAATGACCTTGACCTACATTATGACCTACAAACTCTAGATTGGGATATCCAAAATAACATTTAGTAGGTTTGATTGTCAAATTCACATTACGAATACGGACAAAAGTTTGACGGAGAATTGAAATGTGTTTGTTCCACTCATCAGTATGAACAAGAACATCATCTACACAGCTATCTATATCTTCTAGATTATGTAACAAGATTCTCATCATCCCCGTTCTAGGTATTTCCGGCATTCACAAGCCTGAATGCCATTTTTTTAAAGCTCCACAAATCAAACGGTGAATAAAATGCTGTATAATCTCTGACATCGTCTTTGAGTAGAACCTGCCAGTATCCTTTACAAAAATCCATTTTTGAAAAAATATTTACAACTGCTAACTTTGGCATAAATCTGCTCTACAATAGGCATTGTTTCAGCATCAAATACTGTGATTTTGTTCAATTTTCGAAAGTCGATGACAGGACGGATGCCACCATTTTCTTTCTTTACCATTAGCAATGGGAATCTATATTTGGAGATGTCGCAGGCTCTATGATATCATATTTGATCATATCTTCAATTTCAGATTTCACACTATCCAATAATGAGTGAGGTAATGGGTATGGTTTTAAGTGAATAGGTCTATAATCAGTCAACTTTATATCATGCTCTAACAAATGAGTACATCCTGGTATGTTAGAGAAAATGACCTTGAATTCTTCAATCAGTGCTTTCAATTCATACTTTTGAAATTCAACCAAATTTGGATTAATATTTACATCAGTGTGGGTTTCAGAATCAGTTGAAGGATAGTCAGTTAATAAAGCGTCATTGTCAAATTCATTTGACTCACCATTTTCATATTCTAGTACTGCCATATCACCAACATGAGTCTCTGACTGACGCTCTATATACAATTTTAACATCTTCATATGAAATATCTTATCCTTCGATCCCATACGTACGCGATAGTCATTCTTAGCAACTTTCTCAATGACCTCATATAGACCTCGCCATTGTAATAACAATTTGTTAGATTTAGTTGGAAGTAGAACAAGGACCTTTGATCCAAATTTAACAGACCTTGGTTTAGCAAGACGATCGAAATTGACCGTATAACGTTCTTGGGATTTTGCCAAATTTATTTTAGCCATTTGACCTACTTCTTCTGGACGATTACGAAGTTCAAACACATACTTGTATGTAGAGTTGACATCTTCTTGTATGTCTTTGTTGGACCACAATGCTTTCAAAATAGCAAGTGGACCACTAACAGTTCTACCAAATACTAGTTCAAATGGTGCAAACCCGGTATTTTCTTGGGGAACCTCACGATAAGCAAAGAGCAGTGGCTCCAAATATCGATCCCAATCTTCAGCATGGTTTTCACACATCTTCCTAAGCATTTGTTTAAGTGTGCCATTGCACTTTTCTACTAAGCAATTTGCCATTGCATGATAAACTGAAACACATCTTTGTGTTATGGACAGCAGTTTACAAACCTCATACCTCATCCATCATCTGGGATGTTAATTGTGATCCATTATCAGACAATATTTCTTGAGGAATACCAATCTAAAAAATATTTGTAGCAGTGCTTCAGCTATTTTCTCAGTTTCGATTGAAGGTAACAATATAGCTTCTGGGTATCGAGTTGCGTAGTCAACAAGTGTCAAAATATATTTATTTCCACGCTTTGACCTTGGGAATATGGGACCAATCAGGTCAATGGCTACTCTACAGAATGGAGTGTCTATAAGGGGCATCTTCTCAACTGGAACTCTGGTTACACGTCCACGTGGAAGTGTCTTTGGACATACATCACATGACTTGCGATAACGTGTAACATCAGTCCTTAAGCCTTGCCAATAAAAATTGTTAGAAATCCTGTCAAAAGTTTTTGTTATGCCCAAATGACCTGCCATAATCGATTTATGACCAACTTTGAGTACATCATTACGTAATTTTAACGGGCGAATCAACTGTTTTACTTTATGAGTTGGATTCGATTTAAGAGTAAAGTGTCGATACATAATTCCATCTACTACGACAAAGTATTCAATTCCAACACCACTAGATTTAGTAGTTTTACGTATACATTTCGTACGCAATCGATTTAAAGATTCGTCTTGCTTTTGAAGCTCTTTTAAATCTTGCGCACTAGTAGTAACCTTGACAGGTGTTGGTACATTCAAAGGTTTGTCAACTTTAGTTTAACATTTTGCTTGACTGCTAGTTACCATGGCATTAGCTACATCAGTTAAAGTTTCTCTAGTAGGCAGCGGGATCAAGGCAGTGTCTCCCTCTTCATGCTCGCCCGCACTTGCATCAATTTTTTTTATTTTACTACCTGCGATTCTTCCCACTGAATCCGCTTCATCAACGTTACAAGCTCTGGCCACATCTATCTCCTGTTCTTTAAAAGGAATCAACATCTCATGCCTACCAAATGTCGCACCTGGGACATTTCCTACTACTATATCACAAATCTGGTTTTCAAGACAAAGTGCTCTTATCTTGCCAGAATAAAAGGGTGTACAAATTTTTACAAGGGCGATAGGTGCACTACGAATTGTACGATCAATTAACACATATTTCTGAGTTTGTTCAGTAACATTCTCGTCTGTAACGAGATATATCTTAATCACAATACAATTACAACCAGTGTCTCTCATGACCTTGACTCTTTGACCTTCAATAATACAATAAGCAATGGGTAGAGACGCTAGATTAATTTCTGATTGATCTTGACAACTAGTACCCAACACAGGTAAAGTACGTCCACAGTTCAGGTGAGCTATGCTATTATCCATTGAACATTCGTGTTCCACTGTAGGAGAAATTGGATCAGTTGATTGAAAATCATCCTGCATAGTCATTGATGACGTCACATGTTTACCTCTGTACTGTTGAGATTTACCGGGTTTTTTTAGGGCAAGATCGTGCAATGTGACGACTGTTATTGCAAATGAAACAACGCCTACCACGTTCATGATCAGCATTAGGGTTTTTAGAAGAATAGGATTGATCCCTTGAAACTATGTTACCTGAATCAGAGTCAGCCTCTTTAGGACGGTCATCACGTGCCTTATTATAACCACGTGATTTCTCAGAGTTAGCAAACTTGTTATAACCACTAGCTTGTAAATACACATCCGACAATTCAACAATCTCCTTTAGAGACTTGGACTTGTGTTCTCTTAAGTACATTGCAAGGTCACGTGATGTGTTGAACAGATATTGCTCCCTTAGGATGAGCTGACGCAAGTTTTCAAAATCCTTTTTTGTGTTAGACAAATCAATCCATCGATCAAGGTAAGATTCTAACCGAAACAGGTATTGGGCTGGGAATTCATTAGCATTGGGCTTAGCTGAATATAATTTCTTGCGCAAACCATCCTCTGTCAGGTGATAGCCGCGCAGCAACGCATCATTTAATTTGCTATGATCATTGGCTTCAGTAGGTGTCAAGCGTGTATAAATGTCTAAGGCCTTACCACGCAATAAAGTTCCTAAAAACCGCTTTATCCCCATCGTCAATTTTCTGCAAATTTACAAAACGTTCAAAACGTTCCAGGAAAGAATAAATCTGGTCTTTAGAATCATCAAAGAGAGGAAGACGCGGCCTTATAAAACCACCATTACCGGAATTTGAACTAGCATTAAAAGATTCTGAATGACTTTGGTTCTTAGTTGCAATTTCCAGTTCCATTTTTTTTCATTTCCCTTTCATGGGCACGCTATTCCCATTCAAAAGCACGTGAAGCATCCTCACACTGCAATTCCTGGGCTTGCTGTTGCAAAGCAAACTTACACAATTCATCACCAGGCAGTTCCAAATCTTTGCCCATTTCAATGAACTTCTTTAGATCAGCCATTGTTGTTAATTATGAAATTATGAAAATCTAAATTAATCTCGATAATGCTACCTTTTTTAAACTTTGATTTACCGCGGCAGCGTATGCAAACTTCCAACGGCAGCGAAGGTTATGTCACGGCGCAGCAATGTTCAGTCCAGTAATTTGCCATGTCTTCGTGTAGACGACCAAGTCAACAAAACATTTCTAAATCTGAATAAAATAATAACAATAATTATATTTCATGCAATGCCACGCATAAAATTTTATCAAAATATTTTAATTATTGTGCAGTTATTGACATCACGCGATATAAGCAATTAAATTAAATTAAATCTCTCACCCAAACAGATGGACCCAAAAGACAGATGTCGCAATCAACAGGTGAATCAAAATTAAAAGTGGACCTAAAAGACAAGTGGACACTAAAGACAGTGAAAACAAAACTACACCCACACGTGGTAAAGACCATCAATTTAGCATACAAGTCCAATTATCGCAAGAAAAATATTTTTAAAAACCAACTGGAACGAAAACTAAGTAGTCACACTACGCGGTGAGATAATCAAAAGATCAACAGGTAACACAAATTAAACTACCTGGGCAAACTGGGTCAAGTCAATATACGGATTGACTCGCCATAAAACGGTGAGCGATATTGTGCCTCTTACAATTCACTGAAAATCGCACACCGACAACGACCGATTAACTCTTCACTCAACAAGACAATTAAGAAAATTTCATCATGATAACCAAAAGCTGAATATTTTGAAAATTTTGCCCAACAACCCCTGCTGGTCAGTAGGCAGCAATAGCTAGTCAGATAAACAAAATAATCAGCGGCTATGCATTTAATCAACTATGGTCAACAGGACTATAGGATGCAAGAACGTTAATCAGCTAACAATAAAAATTACAGATTCTTGCGTACTTCGTAACCCTTGTACGGCTACAATGCAAATAATAAATATGAATTAAATCGTATTGTAAACCATATGATCAGTATGGGATTATTACAAGACTACAAAATTCAGACTTTGTAACCCGTTAAGAACAATGTATGTATTCGGATGGCAATACAATTAAGCTGGAATTATGCGCATTACAAATATTCAAAACATTGGCTATCTAGCATTGTGAAAAAGAATTAATATTGATGGCTAACAACTATTTAATTAAAGAGCAATATTTATGAGTGGACTATGCAATGATCCACTACACAGGCTTATCGTTCTCTTGAATAGTTTATTTCCTAGAGTGACAATATCAATGGGCTCTCTTGTAAGCACCTATGTTGACTCATCCACAGATTCCTGCGTACACACTTAGCACGTGTATGGTCGATCTTTGACACCGCATGCCGATTAGTCATTCAGCCAGGAACACAGGACTGGCTGACTTCATGAATAATTCAGCCTATGCTCATCTAGCATGGGTCACTAGTGTATCTTACTCCAGTTTTATAAGCAACTTGCATTCAGTGTTGCATGATTAGTTTATGGAATGGTGCCCATTGTCTTCCAATACTGACAGTATGTGCACGGTCACTGTGAAACATGCCTGCAGATGTGTGGACCATCTCCATCTACTTTGGTGAAATGGCTCTAAGCCATATAAGGCTCACATTAAAGTAGCACTTCCGTGGTTCTCTTATGGATGTACTACCTCGCCCAATGAATGATGCCGTGGTATCAGACCTTGTGAATGTGCGGATCAGAGGTAGCGCCATAGATTTATCTGTGTTCAGGACACCATATATACACTTGACATGAAAATATGTAAATTAATACTCCGTACCAATGGCACTCAATGGCACTCAAATACTTGCATCTTGACTCAACTACTAATACTGGCCGTGCATGAGCGAAAGCAGTGCATAACTATCTACATACCACACCGCAAATGAATTAACCTAGGATGTCATGTCAGTTTCCCGGAATGTTGTGCTTACCATGACCATCTCTCAGAAGATATATCTCTCGCATTTCTATCGTGGATTCTTTAATGGTGTTTGTGGGGGGGGGGGGGGGTGTTTCTATGTCACCAATGATGACATGAATCAGAATCACAAGACACTCTCTGAAGATTCTCTGCATTGAAATCCCTCTTCACGATATTGGATGTGTGGATGGTGGTTTACGATCCCATTTTCGGAACTGCATCCATCTCAATTTTGAAAGGTTGCACGCGTCAGAACCATCTCTTTGCTCAGTATCTCGTTATTGCGTGTGGCCGCTCAGTGGATAGGGAAGAATCGTTCTCTTTGCTAGAACAAATGCCGCCATGCCCTGCTCGTGCTCTGTTCCTGTGGCGTTTCCAATGGGCGAGCAAGAGTACCTACTGAGGAATAAACCGCTTCGGTTAGAGCATTAGTTCAGCCAAACTCCTCTATATAACCACAAATCATTTTTGACATTGACATTTCTATGTGCAGATCACCACGAATTACAATGGATTTGTCGTCCCAACATGTAACAGGTCACTTCCACTGAGTGGTCTTGTGCAGAGAAAAAGGAAGCGTGTCAACGGTTGTCACTGACATCTGTCCATGATTGAGCAACTGCGTACCCCAATGCACCACATATATTAACTGCTTGACTCGAGCTGACTTGGTGGTCTTCTGTTAGATGGGGGAGAGGGCTAAGCGATGCATATATTTTGTATCATATTAAACCCCAATTTTAAATTTAAATTAGTTCCAATTCATATTACTAGTCTATTTGAAAATACACAGACCACAGAATATGCCTAGCATTTATAAACTGCCTTAATGAGTCTATTAATTTATATTAGTAACTAATCATCTAGGGATATTCTATTAAATTGTAAAACCGTAATTTTAGACACCAGCATTGAAAATGTAAGTGGCTGGGAAGCCATGTTATTGGTACCTATATGTTAACATGGTAGCTATGTTGGGAGTCCAACAGGCATCGGGTATCTTGAAGGAATTGTTCCGGTTAAGATGTGAAATTTAAGACAATGGGTTCTTTGTTCAATGTTCTTTTCATTTATCAATCCCATTAATGTATGTTTTGGTTATTAACATAATGGCCATTTTGCCAGTTGTCGTAGTTGAACGGTGTTGACCAAATTCATTAACATATGTACATGTTAGTTTCCCATAGCACTAAATATGACAGGCTCCTTTGTGCGTCTTACGTGTAACCTTGCCATTTAAAACATATTAGGTCCCCTGGTAAGACATGAATACCAGCCGCCGTCCCCCCCCCCGCCCCATAACCCCAGCACACCGCGTAACATACCTGTTCCAGTGGGTTGCATTCCGGATGCTGTATTCACAGTGTCACCGAACAGACAGTACCGGGGCATCGCTAACCCAACAACACCAACCACACAAGGACCTGCATGGTAAAAAATATAAGCTGTTATACGCGAACATCAGATCTGGTCAGCAAAGACAGCTTGTTCCCTACCCCATAACACTCAAGCTGGCTAAAACGGCTTCTGCAGGCTATTTCCTTAAAATCTAACAGTTGAAGGCCTGGCTCGATAGCCAGTCTATTTTAAGAAATAGTTTTTCTTTGGTCTTCAAATGCACAATTTCTATGAGAGATTTTCTTGAGCACATTTGAGCGTTATAGTGTTGAGAAAAGTGAGTAAAATTATGGTATGCATTTAGCTGGACATAAAATGGTTGTTCATGGAGAGAGGTGATCTTAAGATCATGCTAAAAATCCCATACAACTTTGCTCGCGTGTTTGTTGGGATGCATTAGGATACGGGGTTAATGTTGTACTCAATATTATCTGAGACGCTAAAAATCGGAAGATCGTGAACAATTTAACACATTCATTTAGAAACCGGCCCACACATGTCTGCAGTGGTCTTGAGGAATGTTCATTTACAGGACAAGTGAATACTATTTTTGAAAATTCACCACTGGAATGACTGACTCAGGATCCGAGGCAGTCATTCCAGCGGCAAATTTCAAAACCCGCATTCTTTTAGCCTGCAAATTGACATTAAATAAGCAACTATTTCGATTATTCCATTAAAGGGTTAAGGTGATATGCTGACTCTATTGAAATTACTTGGACCTAAGCTGTTCCTGACTCGAAGCAACAGATTTCAGGCAAAGCAATTTCAAAATATTCAACAATTTGACGCTGGTTTTCATTGATATGAATATCTAGGTGTATGTATGTGTCGCGACAAATGCCACCGACGTCACTCAACCCACTTCTTCAGCATTAGACATATTTATGAAACACATAGCTATATAGAGGGTTCTGTTTCTAACTATGTCCCGCCCATGTCTAGTTAAGATCCGCCAACGCTATGCGCATGTTGGAATCGATTTATATACGGGTAAATGTATAGGAATAAAAACCTAACCATACCACTTATTATGTGTTGCTTCAACAGTGGCCTGGATTGTTTCTGACATTCTATGCAGATGGGAATTACCGAAGCTTAACTTTCAGTAATAAAAACTATAGTCAAATTAGGTCGTTCTCCTTTGTGATTTTCTTCACTTTACAGCAACATATATTCAATTTCTCTGCTGCGAGAGATCGTCATTTTTATTGCATATTAAGTTGATGGTACTACAGTGACCCCGGCTAATGCGATGGTGGGAATATTTATATGTCATTCGATCCAAACTTGAATGGGGTTCCCGTAAATGGGTAATTTACGTTTGTGTCTCAATTGATCGTACCAAAGCGGTCAAATGCCAAACAATTTAGGTAATTTTCGTACCACACATGGAGTGAATGTTGAGACTTGGGAATTGGGTTCCGGTAGAGATAGTCGTGATTGCAATAGAGGGATTCTATCTGTCTCTTAAGTATCTGACCTCATGTGTTACCTGACATCACACTGAAAATGACGTAGCTCCATCATGAAAATCGAAAAGTTATTCGCTAAAGTGTAGGAATTGTATGACGTTGATGAATTTACAATTTAATAAACATTGTGTTGAATATTTTGGAACCAATTTGACTTAGAGCTGTTGCTGCTTATAGTAGCCACAGCCCTAATAAGTCAAATTAGCTTCAAAATATTCAACAGTCGCCGTGTATAATTACCTTATCTAGTTAACAGGTTCGAACCGATTACAATCGCGTGAGAAGTGGCTGAACCTTAGCTAGAAATGGGCGGGGTTTAACTAGAAATGGGTGGGGCTTGGCTAGAAATAAATCCCTCTGTTAATTTGATTTTAAAATCTTTTCTACGTACAAGTGTGCAGAGCGATTCGGAGTCGCAGAAGCACATCTGCCATATGATGAATAATGAAGTTTCCACACTGACAAATCGAGTGCCATGGTACCAATCTCGCCTGCACGGCGGTTACCATTCCTAGTTGGAATCCAGCTAGAAACCATGTATGCATCACCAATTGTCTCGACCTGAAACAAACGTTGAAGTATAATGATAAGAAATGTGTACCGATGATTGCCATGGTGGACACGCAGTAGCTTCACTATTGTAGGTCGGTATGTTAGGCAGACAACTTTCTTGCATATTTGGATGAATATAGCCAAACAAAATACGTATTAGCGTTTCATTGGAAAGATCCACCACTTGATCTATCTCCGCCAGAATTGAGCTGCGTGTGGGTGTGAAACCTTTCACACATCAACTGTGTGTTCCATTAAACATGTTATTACACAATGTGTTTGTGTCGATCCGTGCAACTGTTTTCCATGTTGTATTAGGATTTAAATTGGTCTGAGTTGATCTCTATTCTGGTTGAAAACGCTGACTGGAACTGCAAGGTCAGTATATTAGCCTTGCTGTTGTCATCTGAGAATACGATACTATCTTGTTTCAGTCGGTGTACATCACTACCGTCAGCTCATTCATGCTTAATATATGTCCAGAAGCATCCCATGCTGTGGTTATGATCGCTACTATCATCACTTTCAGGTGTGACAATTCTTTTTTAATATTATTCCGTTAAGGTTAGCGGAGTTCACGCTTGACTAATCGCTTTAGCTCTTTGAACTAGGAATTATTTTGTTCGTGGGGCGACTTCCTGATTCTGTGATCGTCACGGTCACGTTTCTTAATGAGTTAGTGAAGATCTTGTGTTACCCATGACAGGCTATCTCTCTTTCTGACTTCTTTTTGGTGTACGAATTCGTTGTCTCAGAAAGAAACATGCTATAGGAAGGTGCTCTTAAAGGAAAAGACGAGGGAACTATCAAATGCTGTTTAATGATAACCTCACATAATAATAAAGCTATAACCACCGGTAAAGGACAGCAATACATTGGAAGTTTTTTTAAAAAACAGATAAATACGACTCCAATGGGCGCGGCTATTATGCCTAAGCGGGGAACCAGTCAGTGACATCGCTGGTCATAAGCGCTATCCCATATGCAAATGAATAAATAATATCCTCTATAGCCAATCAGATAATTACAGCTATAGTTGTGTTAATCTGACTAGCCCCGCCTTGATACATGTACTATCTAGGTTTTTTTTAAAGAACTTGACTGAAACCCGGTTTTTTGGAGCGGCAGGAACTACTTAATATATAATATTCAATAGGATTCTTAGTATGCCACTGGACACTGGCAGTATTCTTTGAACACATTCTGACTGAACTTCGTTGCTTCCACCAGAGACAGTGTCTTACAAAGGACTTATCCAATTTATCCATCCATCATCTGACGTCATATGGCGTCATAATCAACTAATTAACGTGTAGGATGACGCCATAATTAATTATGGCACGAGTTTCTCGATTTAGTCTGACTTTAACGCTTAATAATACCACGCGTTGTAGGAAGTGGATGTCTTTACCATTTAACAAACAGTTTGTTGTATATTTTGAAACTAATTTGACTGGACGCTGTTGCTGCCATCAGCAACAACACTCAGACAAATTAGTTTCAAAATATGCACCAGCTTACCTGTATAGTTTTCTGGAAATTAGGGATCGATCGATGCCAACACGAGCGAGGTGTAGATGGAGCTTAGCTAGAGATGGGTGTGGCATAGATAAAACCAGAAAGGTCCATTATAATATTTTAATAAATGAGCAGCAGTAATGTAAGAGTAGCACAACATATTACAACAACTCTTTCTTACAGTGCTCATATCCCCTTAAATATAGACACTTTTGCACGAGATATGAGATGCTCGTTGATTTGTGATCAATTTACCCAGAGGGCAATGCTACCCAGCGTGCAATGCTACCCAGCATGCAATGCCCTGCCTCTATAAGTATTGTAAGTATTGGACGCCATATTCGTTTAGTCTATTGTCTGCACAAGCCAAGATTTCTCAAACAAAGCCAACCCGCTTGCACGTGCAAATAGTCATGTGTCCTCCAGCTCTGGAAGAGTAAGCACGCTCGTAATTCGTATTCACAGCAGTATATTCACCAGTCTGTATTTTAATACTGTTCAGAGAAAGTGTGTCAATTTCCAGGAGAATATAGGAGAAAACTTTTATATACTTTGACAATAATTTGCGTGAAAGTTGTTGCTGTAAATGACAGCAACAATCTTCTGTCAAATTATTGTCAACATAATTAGTAGGTAATGCGATGACTTCCTGCAACATATACTAATTTGAATGAACATTGTTGCTGCAACAACTTTCAGTCTAAAATCACCATTATAGTTTTCAATCTACACTCGCTACTGATTTGAAGAGGAATTTGATTGTAAGTTGCTGATTACTAAGGCACCAACGACATTGTAGAATTGTTATCCGCGCACATGCAGGCGATAGCTTACTAAATAAGCAGATTGAGCATAGGCTAACCCTTTCCGGCGAAGACTGAATGATTAGCAAACAGCGTGTAAGTTTGTTGCCGGGATAGTGCATTTGATTGAAATGCATTGATCGAGCGGAAACGTACATACCCTCACTTCACTAAATATTTCCTTCACGTTGGCAAAGCGAATTTTGGGCATATACTCACTCTACTTAGATAGCAATATTGGACGTCATATGATTCTATGGACAACAATTTGATAACGTTGTTGGTGCCTTATCCAGCAGCAACGTACACTAAAATTGCATTGCAAATACGTAGCGAGTGTTGAGTGAAATAATGATGCTTATTTTAGAACACACAGACCGAAACCTCTTGTAGCAACAATGTTCATTCAAATTAGTATTAAATCGGTAGCAGGTAGTAATCGCCTTATCTACTATTTATTTTGACAACAGTTTGACTGAATGCTGGGGCTGTTATTGATAGCAACAACCTTCACGCAAATTATTTTCAAAGTATATAAAAGCTTTCTCGTATTTTCTCCTGGAAATTGACACTTTCTCTGAACAGAATTGAAATACAGACCGTGGAATATACTGCCGTGAATACGTCCTACGTGCATGCTAACGCTTCCAGAGCTGGCGGACAAATGATTATTTGCACGTGCAAGCGGGTTGGTTTTGTTTGAGAAAGTCTGGCTTGTACAGACAATAGACTAAACTAATATGGCGTCCATCAGTTACAACGATTATGGAGGCACGCCATTGCATGCTGGGCAGCAGTGCATGCTGGGTAACCTTTGCAGTCTGGGTAAATTGAACAGAAATCCCCAGGCATCGCATATCTCGTGCAGAAGTGTCTATATTTAAGGGGATATGAGAACTTTAAGGATGGAATATCAAAGGAGCCATCTTTCCAGAATATATCCCATTAAATCAGGGTATCGTGGTGTACTATAGTAAGGCTTAACTGCAACGTGTAAGTAGAGGCTGGAGACGAGACATGAAGATTCGTGATGAAGTAATGAATCGATAGAGTTACGCCTGCTTCAATTGCCCCCGGAAACGTGGAGTTGGCCAAACCTACTTATCTGAATTACCGTTCTGAAGGATAATGAGTTTTCCCGGGGAAACACAATGCCTGTGGCAATTTCCAAAACTAGACTGCCGTCTTTCTGTAGCGTGTTACGATTCTAAGCACGAACAAGATGCTGTGGGATTCAAAAGCCTTTATAACGTATTCCGTATGCTTCCTATCCCTATTTCTGGGTGATAGTTACTGACGTAATGAATAGTTAGAATGATTGGCACGGTCGCAGCGTGATGCTTATTGATCACTAGATACAGAGCACCTTATTTGATAAAAAAACGAAATATCTGCCGATAATGACGATGATGATGGCGGCGGTGGTGGTGGTGGTGGTGGTGGTGGTGATGGTCATAACAACGGTGAGGTTCTCTTGCAGTGTGGTGTGCGATTTACTCATTCAACCGTGTTACGTGTACTGTGAACACATTAATAAAGATATACAACTTTCATCTGCATCGCCCTGCATACAATGAATCTAATTACGCACACGGCAGTTTCAATTCTATCAAGTAGAATAATCATTTGCTTTAAACAGCATGCCTGTGCGCATGCGATATTAGGTATCACCTATCTTGGGTATGTGGTGCGTGTCCAAGACATGGATGTGGTGGGTACGTTGCTGCAACGTGTGCCGTTGTGATGATGATGGTGATGCTGATGATGATGATTATGATGATGATGATGATGATGATGGTTATGGTTATATGATTGCACTGGCACTGGCGGTATATGGCCTATAAAATATGAATAATATATATCATTCATTCTGAAGGTTTTTGAAGAGTTAATTTCGAATTAACCAAGATGTCACGTAGATTGGAGTTTTTCTTAAAGGCTATCACTGGACACAAATTGAGAGGTTCTTTCATTTTATCCTGCAATTTATGATATTCATCTTTCAAAATTTCAGAAATTTCAACATTTTTTCGATTGTATGTTAAACTGAATGGAATAATTTCACGTTGATCAGCCAGACCAGGGTCCACGTTTATGCCACTCGGCCATTTTGTTTTCAGTTGCTTAATCCAAAATGATTCTCGAAGTTTTCTTTGTTTATCAGTTGCTTCGGCCGTAGCAGAAAGAGGCAGTTGCTCAATAGGCATAATTTCAACGTGTCTATCGACAGAATGACCAGGAAGATTGAAATGTTGAGCTACGTTGGTGTCCTTGTCGTGTCTAATATCGCAAAGGTGTCTAGTTGCTCGCCATCTGAAAGGGCATTTTGTTTCACCGACATACTGCTTTTGGCATAATTTGCAAGATATTAAATAGATAACATTTTTAGAATCGCAATCTAAATTAGACTGAAGTTGGAATTTGCTTTTGTTCTGATAACTGACAAATGTTGTCTGATTAGGTAGATAGAGGTCTAATTTACACCTCTTCTTTCCACATTTCTGAGATTGTCCTATGCGTATAATCGGACGATTGTGACACATTTTGGTAGGCTTTTGATCGGCAGCCTTATCAGTAATAGTTTCCAAATCATGCAAAGTTTCGGATTTTATTTAGCGCAAAAGTCGTGTTGAATATCCCCTCGGTTTGAGGGCTTTAAATAAGGTGGAACACGCAGATTCAAAATTCTTTCTATCACTAGAATTTCGGTGAAATCGGATAATCTGTGATTTGATAATACCTTTAAAAGTATGATGTGGATGGAAAGATTTCTTATGCAGTAGTTGATGGGAATCGGTGGGCTTAAAGAATACTTTGTAATCAAGAAGCCCACTCGTGTTATAATTTACACCTTTGTAGAGAGTAACGTCCAAAAGGTCTACGGACGACTGGTCGATGTTGGCTTTAAGTTTGATGTTAGGATCGTGATTGTTCAAAATAGTGAAAAATTCATCAAACTCTTCCCTTGAATGATTCCAGATCATAAAAATATCATCGAGGTAACGGCGGTAAAATAAGGGCTGCTTAGGACATTTGTTAAGCGCATCTTCTTCCCACTCAGCTACATAGATGTTGGCAAAACTAGGACTAAAACGTTTACCCATAGCGCATCCACAGATTTGTTGGTAGATTTCGCCAGCGAATTCGAAATCATTGCCCTTTAAACTCAGCTCCAGGAGAGCTAATATTTCGCTAGTGGGCCTATTGTTATTGGGATATTTATCAAATGCTCTGCGAACAGAAGACAAACCCCTTTCGATGTCAATATTTGTGTACATAGCATCGATGTCGAGGGTTATCAAGAGTAAGTTTGGAGGAACAGAAATTTTGGAGACCTCGGATAGGAAATCCTCAGTGTTGTTAAAAAAGCTGAAATGTCTATTCGCAAATGGTTGTAGGTGGTAATCAATAATTTCAATAATTCGATAAGATTCAGAGCCGCAATCAGAGATAATAGGTCGACCCGGTGGTATCATAGGGTCCGACCATGACTCAATAGGTCTATGAATTTTTGGCAAAAGGTAAAACGTACGTGGATTTGAATCTCGTTTAGCAGTAAGGTATTTAAACTGCTTTTTCGTTATGGCCTTTTTGTCAGCCATTTCTTGAAGGATTCCATTAAATTTATCACAATTATTTTGCCAGAGTGGTTCGTCTAATTTGCGGTAGTGTTTCAGATTACTGAGTTGCCGATGCGCTTCACGAATATAATTATCCTTACGCATTACTACAGTAGGAGATCCCTTGTCAGCAGGCTTTATAACGATGTCATTGTTTTTACGCAAACCTGTTACGGCTAAACGTTCTTGATATGACAAATTTTGATGATTTTTAGGAAATTCTAAATTTCCAACACGCTCCATGATAGCTTTTATACTATCAAGGATCGTAGGGTCAACCAACTTCGAGTTAGGTGCCCAGCCAGTTTTTTAACAAAAGGTCGAAAGTTGGTTTTCTTGGAATTTCGAAAAAAGTCTGCTAATTTCACACGGTGAGAAAATTCTTCAATTTCCCATTATCTAAAAGAGCATCTATGTCGACTTTGGGCCGTGGTGTTGGTACATATGTTAGACCAAGATTTAGCAACGATCTTTCTGCTTCAGACAATGTAGAACCAGTTAGGTTAATGATATTACCACCTAGGCCAATTTCTGGGTGGTTAGTACCCTGACCCGTAGTTAGTTTAAATTAAGGTGCGATAACCAACTATTATACATCCTATTTGCAGTGCACTCAGTCCAGTGGATGTTGTCCTCAACCACCTGAAATTCAGACACGGGGAGGCTGGGCAGGATAGGGACCTTGGCCCTTAAGGCCTCTACACGGCTGTTAACGAATTGTATGTTTCGTTTCTGGGTTGTAGTCAGGTGCTTCGAATAATTTAGGTTGGCAAAGTGAACTTTAGCCTTTGGAAATTTTGAACGCATGGTACTAAACAGATTCTCAATTCTTTGGGAGGTGTCATGCTGAAGTTCGTCCTTATCATTAATTCCGATGTTAAGGATGATACGCTGAGGTTGGAAGACCTCATTGTGTTTTCTAACCATATTCCTAATGTGGTTTATCTTAGCACCTGGATAGATTGCTACCTGCATATCTGGATGAGGTGTCTGATTGATACGAGCTAAATTTGAAGACCCAATCAGCAGAATCTTCTTGTTCAGAGTAGGAAGGCGCCATTCATTCTTATTATCCACCACGAACCGAAACTTGTAGAAAGACCTATGCTCTTTGGGTGTATCCCTAGGCGTAGGTTTGGGCTTAGGTGTGGGCATAAATTTAGGTTGTGGTGGCTTGGACCTCGGCGTCGACGATCTGGTCTTTTGACCAGGTCGGTCAGTAGCTGCTCTCTGTGGAAGGGGAGGAAACTCGACTGGGGACAGTGGCGAGACCGGAAGAGGGATCTGACTAGGATCCACATGAGCGGACACTGACGGTGACCATGCTGGCAGTGGAATCAGGGGCGGATCCACCACAGGAGACTGCAGGGGGAACACTGGTGAGCTCTGGTTATTCACCCGCTTAACTACTGGGGGATTCTCAGTGGGTGACCTATTCCGTTTCCGACTTGATTGTGGGATGACTGGTACGGTCAAGGCTGACCTTGCAGTCGGTGTGCCTGGTAGGGCCACAGAGGGTCCTGCAGTTGATCTTCCTGGTAAGGTCACAGGTGACCCTACAGGGGGTGTTGTACTATGGCAGGTTCTAAAATGTGGATCAAACGGTCTGATGAAATCATAAAACTGATCAATTGATGAAGAATGAAACTTCCTGCCATAGTTATTTCGGGCCCAATTTATTGCTGTGGTCTTCGCTCTACCTCATTCTAAATTTGGTTTGGACTGAGCTTCGATGAGGAGCGACATAAGACGACCAAGCTGGAAATTATAGTGACTAATGTTAACCTGGAGTAAAGATATGGCCCATTTCAAATTTGCTGCTAAGATGTCCTTACGGACCTCGGCGTTTGGCATCGCTGGTTTACAGAAGAAATTCTGTCTCTCTAACTCTGACACTTTTCAGCTCAATCCAGGAGGCAAACTGCCCCTACGTACATGAGCATTCAAGATGCCAAGGTGGTGAAAGCATTGTATAATCATGTAGTAACATTTGGTTAGTGCAGCCTGGGCAGATGGCGGGCGACTGTCGTTAGACCTCCTGTCATCCCGTCTTCTACTCTTGCTAACTCCAGCCATAATGTTACTAGTTAGATAATTAAATGTTTCTCTGCCACTAAAAATCTACAAGAATACCAAAAAATTGAGGGGACCTAATGGAATCGTGAACCAAGGGAAGTCTATCGAATTACAAGCCTAACAAAATCTACAAGCGCATAAAAAATCTATCGCTGAAAAAAGAAGGTTATGATTAAGCATGTTAATATTTAAATAATTCATATAAACCATCAAAGGATAATTGTGTATATTACCAATAATCCTATGCACCGTCGTGAAGTGGGCGACCGGTTTCGACAAGGTTTGTCAGCTTCAGGCCACAGAACAAATCTGCCTGTCCACCAAAAATCTGTCTATTTATTAGAATTGATGGCCTTATGGATGTGGCTTAGATTAGTATTCAATTGTACTTTGAAAATTTTAAATTGTATTCACATTAAAGAGTTGGACTGCCACAGATGTTTAAAAACTATTGTCTAAATCCATTGACGTTGATTGAGTTCTCTAAGGTTTCTGAGTGGGCTTCCAGTAATACTCTCATGAATGAGTGGTGGTTGATCAAAGAGATCAAGCATGCATATTAACCCAGTGAGCTCGATTCTGTTTGTTCAGAAGGTATCCCTTTCTGAACGAGGTTCTATTATCGGTCTGTTGATTGATCAAAGGGATCACACAACGGTCATTAATCATTTGAACAGTGAACTCTATTTCAAAACGTGTTGTTGGACTTTGTTTTCAAGTCTTTTGAAGTCGAATTTAGGAAAGAACATTTTTTAATTTCCAACAATTAAATAATTGTCTATAGAAGTTAGACTAGTAGGATTCAAGTGTATTTGAAAGATTTAATGAGCAATATGAATTTCGAGTTCCTTCCATCCATCCATCCATCCACCCACCCACCCATCCACCCACCCATCCATCGACCCACCCATCCATCAATCCATCCATCAATCCATTCAGTTAATGAAGGAAGGAGTGACAGAAGGAAGACAAATGAAGAAAGGATGGATGAAGTAAGGAAGGAAGAAAGGAAGGAAGAAAGGAAGAATGGAGGGAGGGAGGGAGGGATGGCGGGAGGGAATGAGGGTGGGACGGGGGGGGGCGAGGATCGATGAAGGACGGAGGGAGAAGGGGAGGAAGGAGGGAAGGGAGGGAGGGAGGGAGGGAGGGGGAGGGAGGGAGGGAGGGAGGGGGGGAGGGAGGGAGGGAGGGAGGAAGGAAGGATGGAAGGGAGTGAGGGTGGGACAGATGGTGCGAGGATCGCGGAAGGAAGGGAGGGAGGGAGGGAGGGGAGGGGAGGGGAGGGAGGGAGGGAGGGAGGGAGGGAGGGAGGAAGGAAGGAAGGAAGGAAGGAGAGAAGGAAGGAAGGAAGAATGGAAGAATGGAGGGAGGGAGGAGGGAGGGAGGGAGAAGGGAGGAAGGAAGGACAGAATGAAGGAAGGACAGACGGATGGACGGAAGGGCGGGAATGAGGGAGGGAGGAAGGATGGATGGATTGAGGAAGGAAGGAGGAAGGAAGAATGGAGGGAGGGAGGGAGGGATGGAGGGAGGGATGGAGGGCGGGAGGGAGGGAGGGAGAAGGAAGGAATGGAGGGAGGGGGAGGGAGGGAAAGAGCGGGGAAGGAAAGAAGGAAAGAAGGAGGATGGAAGGAAGGACAGACAGACAGACAGACAGACAGACGGACGGACGGACGGACGGACGGACGGACGGACGGACGGACGGACGGACGGACGGACGGGCGGGCGGGCGGGATGGAGGGAGGGAGGGAGGGAGGGAGGGAGGGAGGGAGGGATGAAAGAAGGAAGGAAGGAAAGAAGGAAGGAAGGAAGGAAGGCATGTAGGACGGGTGGGAATGAGGGAGGAAATAAATTGGCCACAACGACAATCACAAATTTTTGGAAATTTTTGGCAGAAATAGCTAGTGATGAGCAAAATATAGTGATGTCAGTACCAACACCGGCGGCCACACCGAGTACAGGTTCAGGTTCACATTCAACAGTGAGTAACAAACGACAACGGTCACCAACCACCTTCACACCCTCGCCTACCACTTCCAAGCGGACGAATCTGTATACATCACCAACACCAGCACCTGGTGTTGATGATGTAACAGAGTCATGGCCGGCTCTCCCAAAGACAAATTCTCCTCCTGTGCGCCGTTGTCGGGTTGTTACTCACTGTTCCCCCAATCTACCACCTAGCAACTCTTCCTCATCTCTTCCACTATCTTCTCCTCGCCACCTTCTGACTCGATCTTCTCCTCTTCCTCCTTCTCCTCTCTCAATCCCGCCTCCTCATCTTCCTCCTCAAACTTCTTCTCTTCATGCATCTCCTCTCTCAATCCCGCCTCCTCCTCTTCCTCCTCAAACTTCTTCTCTTCATGCATCTCCTCTCTCAATCCCGCCTCCTCCTCTTCCTCCTCAAACTTCTTCTCTTTATGCATCTCCTCTCTCAATCCCGCCTCTTGCTCCTCATACTCAATCTTCTCCTCTTGCATCTCCTCTCTCCATCCCTCCTCCTCCTCTTCCTCCTACGCTTCATCTCTCTTCTCCTCACGCACCTTCTTCTGCTCCTCTTCTTCTGTCTCCACCTCCTCTCCCTCCTATGGAGAATAATAGTAACCTGTCTGACAGGAAGTTTGCTAAGTACCGTCATCAATCGCATAGCAAGGGCCTGTGGAGGATCCCCAGAATCACCAACAAGATTCTGATGATAGGGTCCTCTAATCTAGCCCGAATTGATTTAGATGTCCATCCTGACATCCAGGTTGAGTGCTATCCTGGTGCCGCATTATCACATTTCAGAACAATGGCTATGCGACACCAGGATGGCCCTAGCCCGGAGAAGATCATCTTGAATATTGGCATCAACTCCAAAAATGAGCATCCAACCAAAGCCTCAAGCCATTTACGGTTCATGGCTCGTGAATTTAAAAACACCTTCCCTAATGCGGAGTTGCACTTTGCTGAGATTAACTTCTCTGATAGCTTGTCAGACAGGCAAAGGTACTGTCTCAAGCGTATCAACGAATCAGCAAGGTCCAAGTGCCACGTTGATAAGGTCATCCCCAAAATTTCTGATGCCAATTTTCATGTTGAGAAGGATAGAATCCATTGGACGAAAGAAACAGCTAATTGTATTTATAACCACTGGTTGACGGTACTTAGTTTAAACTAAATGTGGGTCAAGGCAATAGCTCCCCTAACATAGGATTAGGAACAAACCTTGTCAATTTAGCAGCTGACTATGATCTCTCACCATCTGAAAAATCAATTCTCGATCGTGGTCTTACTTTTATACCAACTCCAATACCAAAAACAGGATTAGATTTGCTTTTAGACACAGGTCTTATTGAAGTAGCTAATTTTGGTCATTCAGTAAAAATAGCCCATCATTTTCGAAATTTAAATGGAGAGTCAAAACCATTCACTGGAAAATCCGGTTGGGACCCTCCAGATAGGCTAGTTGATGACAATATTAAAGCAACCATAAAAACGGTTGCTGGTATAGCCAGATCATTGCCAGTTACAAACAATAAGCAAAACCTTTCATTTCTCGAACGACAGGCTATCAACAAATTACTTAGAAATCAAAATATTATTATAAAACCAGCCGATAAAGGTTCAGCAACTGTGATTATGTCTAGAGAAAACTACATCCGCGAGGCCGAAAGGCAGTTAACTAACACCAGGCATTACAGAAAACTTGATAATTTAATTTGGCCTCAAAACCGACAAAATTTCATTGAAATACTTAATTCATTGCATACAGATAAGTACATCGATAAGAAACAGCTAAAGTATCTGCTAGGTGAGGATAATCCACAAAATCGGACATTTTATATCTTGCCTAAAATCGATAAACCTATCAGCACCTGGTTAGATCCATTGTCACCACCTGGACGACCCATCATTTCAGACTGTGGCAGTGAGTCTTATGGCATTTCAGAATATATTGATTACTATTTAAAGCCCATTGCTAATAGACACAAGAGCTTTCTCAAGAACACTGAACACTTTCTTTCAAAGTTATCCAAATTGTCAGTTCCGAAAGATGCATATTTAGTCACATTAGACATAGATGCTATGTATACCAATATAGATATTGATGCTGGAGTCAATGCTATTAAGAATTCTTTTGTCAAATTTCCTGATCCAGATCGACCAGACACGGAAATTCTAAAATTATTAGAGCTAAGTCTTAAAGGAAACGATTTCCAATTTAATGGTGAAAATTACCTTCAAATCTGTGGATGCGCAATGGGTAAACGATTCAGCCCAAATTTTGCCACGATTTATGTTGCGGAGTGGGAAGAGGAGGCACTGAACAAATCAACCAAAAAGCCTCTTCTTTACCTCAGATATCTAGATGACATCTTCATAGTTTGGCAACATTCAGAAGAAGACTTTTGGGAATTTTTTCGCATTTTAAATAACCAAGATTCAAACATCAAGCTAAAAGCTACTATTAGTGGAACATCGGTTGACTTTTTCGATGTCACGATCTATAAGGGTCCTCAATTTGATTCCTCTGGAAAATTAGAATATAAAGTATTCTTTAAGCCAACAGACTCACATCAGCTGCTTCACAAAAAATCATTTCATCCTCCACACACATTTAAAGGTTTGATCAAATCGCAAATCATAAGATTTTTTCGAAACTCTAGCAACAGGCAAAATCTGAATAGTGCATGCTCTACTCTGTTTGATGCTTTGAAAGCACGAGGCTATTCAGCCCGTTTTCTTCGAAAAATTAAAGCAGACACCATCAATGAGCTTGAAAATCTAAAACCTCATAGCGGACCCGAGTTTGAACCTGTCCAAATTAAACACAATAAACCAATCATGTGCGATGGATCAGTTTCTAAATGCGACAAAAATAGATGCAAAGTAAACAACTATATTGTAAACCAACAAACATTCCTGAGCTTTCAAACTAAAAATGAATATCATATCCGAACTAATATGCATTGTGATTCTGAGAATGTAGTCTATTTGATCAATTGTGCCCTTTGCCAGAAACAGTATGTTGGTGAAACAAAAAATGCATTTAGAGTGCGTGCTAGACGCCACGTTTCTGATATTAACACCTCAGCAGATACGCCAATTGCTCAACATTTCCAACTTCCTGATCATTCAGTTGAACATCATTTTGAAATCATGCCAATAGAACAGATTCCGACCTTCGATAGTGAGGAAGAAACGAGTTCGTTTCGCAAAATCCGAGAGGGCCATTGGTTTAGAACACTCCAAACAAAAGCACCATTTGGAATAAATGTAGATTCGGGAATATCACAAAAGAACAAAATTATCCCATTTCAACTCATATACAATAGACGTAATGTTGAATTAGCGAAAACCATGAAAGACGAATATTCACAGTTGCAATCTAAATTAAAGGAACCGATCAAAGCCCGACCAGTAATAGCTTACAATAGAAATCCAAACCTGAAAGATTTGCTAGTAAGATCAAAGTTAGACCGTATAGTTCCTGATAACAATGACAAGGTTTCATCCCTCCCTACCTATTCTTAAATAAATCTAATCCCAACCAAAATCAATGGTGGGGCAACATGAAATCATATCCGTAGGACATCTTTTAATTTTCTGTCTGCAAAAGTGTGTGTGTGCGTGCGTGCGTGCGTGCGTGCGTGCGTGCGTGCGTGCGTGCGTGCGTGCGTGCGTGCGTGCGTGCGTGCGTGCGTGCGTGCGTGCGTGCGTGCGTGCGTGCGTTCGTTCGTTCGTTCGTTCGTTCGTGCGTCCGGGCGTTTGTTCGTATGTGTGTATGGATGTGTGCTCGTACATCCGTACGTGTGTGCATCTATACTTGCGTGGGTGTATGTGTGCGTGTGTATGTGGGTGTGGGTGCATTAATTCGTGAGTACATTAGTGCCTGGGTGTGTGCGTGCATGCATTCTTGCGTCCGTTCGTGCATGCGTTCATGCATGCATTATTGCGTGCATTCGTGCATGTATTACTGTGTGCATGTATTATTGCATGCATTCGTGCATTCGTTCAGATGTGTGCGTGCGTGCGTGCGTGCGTGCGTGCGTGCGTGCTTGCGTGCATTCGTTCAGATGTGTGCGTGCGTGCGTGCGTGCGTGCGTGCGTGCGTGCGTGCGTGCGTGCGTGCGTGCGTGCGTGCGTGCGTGCGTGCGTGCGTGCGTGCGTGCGTGCGTGCGTGCGTGCGTGCGTGCGTGCGTGCGTGCGTGCGTGCGTGCGTGCGTGCGTGCGTGCGTGCGTGCGTGCGTGCGTGCGTGCGTGCGTGCGTGCGTGCGTGCGTGCGTGCGTGCGTGCGTGCGTGAGTGCGTGCGTGCGTGCGTGCGTGCGTGCGTGCGTGCGTGCGTGCGTGCGTATGTACGTGTGTGTGTATGTGTGTGCATTCGTGTGTGTGTGATTTCTCTATAATGTAGGATCAATCCCAGCCTTTACCTGTTAAAGCGACCTACTGATTAATTCACTTTACCCCAACTAATCTCAAGGGGGGACCACTCTAAGTAAATCTAAACTTGGTCTCGATAGGACAAATTTAGGCAAAGAAATTTTTAATTAAATTCCTGTGCCAATGCGTTTTTTTTCAATGTAAAGACGGACGGACGGACGGACGGACGGAAGGACGGACGGACGGACGGGCGGGGCGGACGGGCGGGAGGGAGGGAGGGAGGGAGGGAGGGAGGGGAGGGAGGGAGGGATGAAAGAAGGAAGGAAGGAAAGAAGGAAAGAAGGAAGGAAGGAAGGAATGTAGGACGGGTGGGAATGGGGGTGGGAATGAGGGAGGGAGTGAGGGAGGGAAGGAAGGTGGGAAGGAAGGAAGGAAGGAAGGAGGGAAGGAGGGAGGAGGGAGGAGGGAGGAGGGAGGAGGGAGGAGGGAGGGATGGAGGGAGGAAGGAAGGAAGGAAGGTAGGGAGGAAGGGAGTGAAGGAAGGAAGGAAGGAAGGGTGGGAGGGAGGGAGGGAGGGAATGGCGGGAATGAAGGAGGGAAGGAGGGATGGAGGGAAGGAAGGAAAGAAGGAAGGAAGGGAGGGAGGGAGGGAGGGACGGAGCGTGCGAGCGAGCGAGGGAGGGCGGGAGGGATGGAGGGGGGAAGGGAGGGAGGGATGGAGGGAGGGAGGGAGGGAGGACGGAAGGAAGGAAGGAAGGAAGGAGGGAAGGAAGGAAGGATCAATTTACCCAGAGGGCAATGCTACCCAGCGTGCAATGCTACCCAGCATGCAATGCCCTGCCTCTATAAGTATTGTAAGTATTGGACGCCATATTCGTTTAGTCTATTGTCTGCACAAGCCAAGATTTCTCAAACAAAGCCAACCCGCTTGCACGTGCAAATAGTCATTTGTCCTCCAGCTCTGGAAGAGTAAGCACGCTCGTAATTCGTATTCACAGCAGTATATTCGCCAGTCTGTATTTCAATACTGTTCAGAGAAAGTGTGTCAATTTCGAGGAGAATATTGGAGAAAACTTTTATATACTTTGACAATAATTTGCGTGAAACTTGTTTCTGTAAATGACAGCAACAATCTTCTGTCAAATTATTGTCAACATAATTAGTAGGTAATGCGATGACTTCCTGCAACATATACTAATTTGAATGAACATTGTTGCTGCAACAACTTTCAGTCTAAAATAACCATTATAGTTTTCAATCTACACTCGCTACTGATTTGAAGAGGAATTTGATTGTAAGTTGCTGATTACTAAGGCACCAACGACATTGTAGAATTGTTATCCGCGCACATGCAGGCGATATCTTACTAAATAAGCAGATTGAGCATAGGCTAACCCTTTCCGGCGAAGACTGAATGATTAGCAAACAGCGTGTAAGTTTGTTGCCGGGATAGTGCATTTGATTGAAATGCATTGATCGAGCTGAAACGTACATACCCTCACTTCACTAAATATTTCCTTCACGTTGGCAAAGCGAATTTTGGGCATATACTCACTCTACTTAGATAGCAATATTGGACGTCATATGATTCTATGGACAACAATTTGATAACGTTGTTGGTGCCTTATCCAGCAAACAACGTACACTAAAATTGCATTGCAAATACGTAGCGAGTGTTGAGTGAAATAATGATGCTTATTTTAGAACACACAGACCGAAACCTCTTGTAGCAACAATGTTCATTCAAATTAGTATTAAATCGGTAGCAGGTAGTAATCGCCTTAATCTACTATTTATTTTGACAACAGTTTGACTGAATGCTGGGGCTGTTATTGATAGAAACAACTTTCACGCAAATTATTTTCAAAGTATATAAAAGCTTTCTCGTATTTTCTCCTGGAAATTGACACTTTCTCTGAACAGAATTGAAATACAGACCGTGGAATATACTGCCATGAATACGTCCTACGTGCATGCTAACGCTTCCAGAGCTGGCGGACAAATGATTATTTGCACGTGCAAGCGGGTTGGTTTTGTTTGAGAAAGCCTGGCTTGTACAGACAATAGAGTAAACTAATATGGTGTCCAACAGTTACAACGATTATGGAGGCACGCCATTGCATGCTGGGCAGCAGTGCATGCTGGGTAACC